>BMAC01000847.1:7812-35638 GCA_014905375.1 Phtheirospermum japonicum
ACCATCCAAAATCTGCATATAACATATGCATATTGATAAAATCATTTTCAAAAGCCACATTAATACAAAATAAATTTAATATTATCTCAACACCTGCACACACCACATCACCGGCGACACGCATACGCCCAAAATCACAATTTGAGAGAGAGAGAGAGAGAGAAATCGAGACGAAAGAAAAGAAGAAAAAGAGAAAAGAGAAGAAAAAAAAGCCTACCTTCGTCGGTGCTCACCGATTTGAAAATATAAATTGATAAAATCGTAGATTGCAACGTGAGGAGTAAAATGGTAATTTCCGATCTGAAATTGGCCCGATAAATCGTCGTAAATCTGAGGTCAAAGTTAACAATTCATAAACTTTGACCTCAGATCTACAAAGGTCGGAACATCAAATCGTAAATCTAATTTCAGATTTAGAATGAGGGCATCAAAACGATTCAAATAGTATAATTTTTTTTTTGGTCGTCGGAGGACGGAGGCCGCCCGGACGACGGTGACCGGCGCGAGAGAGAAACATTGAAGACGGGAAGGGGGGGGGGGCTGGAATGAATGGCAACAGTTTTTTCTTTTTATATCTAAGGATAGGGGATGGGTGAGTCAACGGGCGAGTTGGACAAATGGGTATGGTAAAAAGTGGTCTCATACTATGAGACCGGTCTCACCCATGTATTTGTCATATATGTATACTAAGTTTCAAAATTAAAATTAAAATCAATAACCCTATATAAAAAATATATACTAATGAGTACAAAGTTTCAAAATTAAAATTTCACTTGTACTCAAAAATCAATAACCCTATATAAAAAATAAACACGTAATCCATAAATAGAGTTTCTTTTCTATTCTTTCTTCGAATGATGGTCACCACTTTCTTTGTTGGCAAAATTTAACCAATTAAGATGTAAACAAACAAAAAATAAACACTTAATCCATAATTAAGAAAAAGGGAAAACCTAGCATTGCAAAATTTGCAAAAATCTTGAATAGGTGGCATATTGTTGTTATATATATTGAAATAATACATTTAAACTCCATATGAAAAACACGAGAAATTGAAGATCCAAACTTGTTCACTTCAACAGATAATCTCAAAATAGATCGAAACTTAGTCACTTCAACAGATAATCTCAAAATTCAACAAATGTAGTTCTGTAGTGGTTTGAAATATGTGGAAATCATATAATCCATTAAATCTATGTTCACCGGCAAAACAGACCAATTCAAAAGTAAGACAATATAATCCGTAAGCCCTATTTTCTTCCAACATAAATATGTTCTCATAGGATAGGGGACAGTATATCATAGACCCTGGTGCACCTTATAAGGTGCACCTGTAATTTAATTTATTATCGTATATAACTGCTACATATCATCACATATAACTGGTACATATCATCACAAGTAATTGAAATTCTAAATCTAAAATTTATAATCCTAAAATTAAAAAAATAAACCTAAAACAAAAAATTAAACCCTAAAAATGGAAAATTAATTCCTAAAATAAAAAATTAAACCCTAAAATTGAATATTAAACTCTAAATCCTAAATTTCTATCGCATATCATCACATATAAGTGACACATATCATCACATATAACTGACACGTATCATCACATATAACTGACAGAATGATAGAAATAAAATGGAAATTTAAATTAAAAAAATAAAAAATTAAACCTTAACATGAAATATTAAACCCTAGAAATGGAAAACTAAACCCTAAAATGTAAAACTAAATCCTAAAATGGAAAGTAAACCCTAAACTCTAAATTTTCGACACATATCATCACGTATAACTGTCAGATATCATCACGTATAACTATCAGATATCATCACGTAAAACAGGGTGCACCTTGACACATATCGTCACGTATAACTACCATATATCATCACGTATAACTGTCAGATATCATCACGTATAACTATCAGATATCATCACGTAAAACAGGGTACACCTAGCAAGGTGCACCTAGGTCCACCTAATAAATTGTCATAGGTCCACCTAATAAATTGTCATAGGATAGGCCACGACCTTGATTAACTACTCCCTCCGCCTTCTTGATAAGTGTGTTTCTACAATCTTAATTATTTTTCTTATTAAATATCGTTTAAGATATTTATCGTATTTTCTGTCTATTTTATCCTATCACAATTCTAATTGATTTTTTAATTTTTCAATAATATTTTGTGAAAGACAAGTATTAAAAAACACGCAAGTAAGAGAGAGATAAACAAAAACTTTTTTATAATTAAACATATTTAATAGATTGATTATTTAAGAAAACTTAGTTAGATTACACAAATTTTAATTCTCCATTAAAAACCACAGAGAATATATGTTAGGAGTTAGGAATCAGGAAAGGAGAAATACGTCATTTTATTGATGATATAATAATATGGATAGATAAAAGAAGTATTAAAACTTCTCCAGCAGAAATAATTTCTGCCTAGCAAGAATATAGCTTGCACAATAGCCTAAACTATTCTCGTTCTCATTCCATCAGGTTTTCATTCTATCAGGTGCAATCAATCATTTTACAGAGATTAAAAAAAATAATTGATGTTATAACTATAAATATAAAATGATCATAACATCCTTTTATTTAAAATAATTAAAAATATGAAATAATAAAATTTAGGATAAAAATAGTAAAGTAACCGCTAAATTTTACGGAAAAGTATAAAATAACAATGAGGGAATACAAAATAATAAATCTCTCCAATACCTCTTCTATTAATAACCCTATATTATATACTACTTACTAACTATTACATGCATAACAGGTAATAAGAAAATAACAATAGCATGAGGATAAATATCGTCTAAGGGAATCAATTGGTCAAAATCACAGAGATTAAGACCAATCAAAGATCCCTAAAATTAAGCAACAATTAATCGAAGCTTATTGAGTTCCATATTTATTTATTTATTTATTTATTTCCATTTTATATCTCTATCACTATTCAAGTATTCATGCAATTAATTTGAACATCATCCTTATAAGCTGGCTGCTTTCATCGATTTTAAATCATCGGATGTGGCATGCAATTGGACAATGCTCACTCTGAGGCAAAAATTCCATCACACAGTAGAAAAATAAGCTATGCTGAGAAAACATGTCACGACAAAATCCTCGCAGCCGCACTCTTGGATTGATAAATATGAATTCGATATATTCACAAGAAATGGAATGCAAATTTTCTCAAAACACGCTAAAATAAAGGAAAACAGTTAATAGAGAATAAAATAACCACAGCTATGCAAGATCATAATTTAAGAGAAGGGATAATTACAAAAAGTACCCATGAGGTTTGACCTAATTACAGAAAAATAATAATAATAATAATAATAACTTTTGAAATTACAAAAAATACCCCTGAATGTTAAAAATTAAGGAACTAGCCATAATTTATTTTTTTACAAATTTGAAGGGGGGTTTTGAAAAGGTTTTTGCTGGTGAAGGGGATAACTGTAAGTAAAAACAGAATCTCAGGGGTGGTTTCTGTAATTTTGAAACTTATCTCGGCTTTTTTGTAATTAGATCAAACCTCAGGGGTACTTTATGCAATTAACCCTTAATAAGTTTTTCTAAACGGCAGAAGGCATGCCCCTCATTAGCCAAGAGAAACAGGAATAGATACCTTTTTGAACATCATTAGATGTTTCGACTCAGCAGAAAGTCGATAAAATGACAATTGACCACCTCAAAAACTAAGGTGTTCACTTGTAGCATTGTACACCCACATCTATTTTGAGTTAGACCACTCATCTCAGATTTTATCATCCATAAAACCAATCACTGATCACTGATCCAATACCATGCATCACTACATACTTTGTATCAATCAATACGAAAAAAAACCCTTGTCCTTGATTTTCCTCAAAAATTCGTTTTTTCACCTGTCAGATTCAGAGAATAGAAATGTAGAAAAGTTTCAGTTTCATGATGTTGTTGCAATAATCATACAAAATGAAGAATAAACAATGGATTAAAAGTCCAACATGTCATTGCATTTGATGACAAGTACTTATAGATTTATAACCGCTTGGCTGAAATCCCATGCGCTCTCAGTAGCATTTCAGGTGATTCTTGGGATACTCATCTAGCTCAGTCACACATTATCAACCACAATCAAAATGTGAACTAGCAAAAAAGCCCAATAGTTCGAGGCCCCTAACTAATTCAATCCAACTATATAAACAGATTATCTAAAGGCGTCCATTTTCTCACTCCGTAATCTTAAGGACCTTAGGTTTGCTCGTTATAAACAGATCCTAACTAAGTTTTCCTGGGCTGCAATTTCCAAAGCTTCATAAAAATTATTTCCCTACTTCATATTGGAATGAGATTCAATGCCCTCAACTCAAGAGTAAGATGAAACCCACATATAATAATAATAATAATAATAATAATAATAATAATAATAATAATAATAATAATAATAATAATAATAATAATAATAATAATAAATAGATCCATCAATTTCTGTGGAACAGGTGTCAAAAAAATGAAATTGATGACAGCATTATCAACATACAAGACTCACTCAATTTGTTCCGTTCCTTTTTATTAGTGGAAAGAATAATGTGAAATTGTTCTTTTGGAAAACAAGTGATTTTTGAGAATTTAACTGGATAAGAACTGAAAATGTAACGATGATAGTTGACATGATGATTTTTAATAAAATAATGCCTGCATGTGATTGGTGCAAGAAAATTTGAGAGAGAGAGAGAGAGTCGCTGACGTGGTTTTTTTTAATTAAATTTATAATTGGATGTGATTAATCATTGGATATTTTGAAAATCTTCACAAGCAATGACATAATATAGGGCCAAAAAATATTTTTGAGTGAAAATTTTACAAAATGAGATAACAAGCAATCATAGTATAGCTCCTCACGCATCATTCAACCTCAAAGATTTATCATTAGCTTTACAGATATTGATAACAATTATAACAATTTAAATCACGAGTACTTTCCAGCAAAAGGATTATAAAAATATCTATCGGTTGTAATATTGAAATAAAATTTATGCAATCCCACCTACAGATTTCATTGCGCCCAGTGCACGCCAAAAAGTACAAAAAAGAGAGTAACTGGCTCAGAAAGTGCCAAAAAAGTGAAAACGGAGACCATCAATAAATAAGTGAACACAACGCAGACCCTTAATTGTGTTTCCTTATATCCTTGCTAATTGCATTACCATTCTTCAGAAGCCATATCGATTCGACAAGCAAAGAGTCCTCAATCAGACAAGGTTAGTAATGAATTTTATTTCTTTTTTTGGAATTTCTGGACTTTAAGGCTCATATCATTCAGCTTTAGAGCACCAATTTCTTTAATTTTCACGTGTTCTAAAATAAGTCTAAATCAACCTACATTGATTTTCTGTAAATCATTCTGCGAAACGATTCCTAGAAGAAAAAAAATGAAATGTCGGAAAAAACATAATTTGAAGAACACAAGAAATAGAATAGGTCATAAATCTTCGTTATCACAGACTACTTAGAAAATAATGGTTATAAGTATGTAAATGTGTGTGTGTGTGTGTGTTGTACCATAGATCGATTGTGTATTATACTCCACGTGTAATATTCTGTGATGTGATATATAACCATGTATTAATTGGAGCAAAGCTGTAATAATGAGGAATTACGGCAAGTATTGAGTGGAACATGTAGATCATATATGGATTAAATAAGACAATTAGTGTACATGAAAAGAAAATAATTTAATAAGAACTTAATAGGCCTTGAAAAATCATAATAAAAATGGAAGAAAGAGATAAATCTAAAGAAAAAAAAACTCACCTTTACATTTAGTAAATAAATGACACGTAGGACTCTTATTCTTTCACACGATATCTGAATATCTTACAAATTACAGATGGCATATGTACTTCCACCACATAGAGAACATGGTGAGGCCCACTTCCTGAAACTAATGGCTGAGGAAATCGAAAATGGCGGATATACGCCAGGTTCGACTTTCAGGCATGAAAGCATGTTGTATGTATTCAGGAAATTTCGTATAGTATATGGTCCAATTTACTCGGATCGCTTTCTCAAGATGAAGGTCAAGCAGCTCAAGAAAAGATACCAAGAATTCTCGGAATTGATGAGCCAGGATGAAATTTACTGGAACAAGCAGAATAATGTTGTTTACGGCAATATGAAACTGTTGAGTGAGAAATACAAGGTAAATAAAACGTTTGTTTCTACCGTTTACGATTTCCCACTTATTTATTAATTAAACTAAATAAACACTGTGCTTCGGCTTCGTTACAGGCTCGTTGCAGGTATGGTCTTTACCTCGGAGAACATAATTATGACCTCATGTGCCAGATTTTCGAGAGTGGAGTTAAGTTTGAGTAAAGAAAATAACTAGACATCCATCTCTAGTGCTTTGGCCTTATCTAATAAAGTGGTTGTCTCTAATAATTTTAATGTTCTGTTAATTTATATTGTTGTTAACAGAATCTGCATTAAAACTGTATTCGATCCATGCTTATAATCTTATCATTTCGTTTTCATTTTAAGTCATTCTCCCAATATTCAGTTTATCCTTGTTGATTAGATATTACTATAAACTACCATAAATATGGATTAATGAGTACGAGGGCTGTTCAAAAAAAACACCAACCGACCAAACCAATCCAATCCAACCAAACCAAAAAATTATGGTTTAGAATTGGTTTGGGTTGGTTTTGGATTAAGAAAATAAACAAAGAACTTTTGGTTTGGTTTATGATTTTAAAAAATAACAAACCAATACAAACCAAAGCTTAATTTTACACATATATATTTATATATATCAACAAAAGAAAAGGGCTTTGCAACCAAATATTTTGCCACAATAAGTCAACAAAAACATAAAGGGTGGGTGAGTAAAAATTGTTTATTTTTCTAATATTTGGTTAAATTTCCCAAACTCTTACTAACTCCGGCTCCCCGAAGTCCATCTTGTTCTCTAATTACACATTAACGCCGCTCATCTCCAATACATATTATATTTGTATTTGTTATTTAAATTTTAATTTATTCATTTACTGTTAAATACTTATGTTTTTTTAGTAAATATTATGTTTTGAGAAGTAAACTTTGTTTTTATATTGAAAGTAGTTTAATGAAGAAATAATGTTGGTTTAACCCAAACTTAATTAATTTTAAGCAAACCACTTCAACCCGAAACCATTGGTTTCTTCCCTTGTTGGTTTGGTTATGGTTTCATTATTTTTTAAGTTGTAGTGTTGGTTTAGCGTATACTTCTTAAACATGGTAAATCAACCCCATGAGCACGCCTAATGTGTACTGCGTATACAATTTTACAAGTATTATTAGGGTTAGCAAATTACAATTAAGAAACCGATTACTACTAGTTACATGGTTTTTGTTAGTACAAAGAAAATCAATCCTCACAATAAGATCCTAACTCCATTTGCACATATTCAATTGATTACTGGAAAATAATAGAACGCTAAACAATAAATAGCCAGGACCACAAACATAGAAACAACAACAATAACAACACACACACACACACACACTAATAGTCTGTGGGAGAAACAGGATCAGATACCTTTTTGGTCATTAGTTGTTTCAACTCAGCAGAAATTTGATGAAATGACCATTGACCACCTCCACCACTAAGGTGTTCACTCGTAGCACTGTACACCGACATTCATTTTGAGTTAGATCACTCGTCTCGGTTTTTATCATCCATTAAAGTCAATCACCGAACCAATACCATGCATGACTACTTCTATACGGAAAAACCCTTTTCCTCGATTTTCATCGAAAATTCCTATTTCACCTGTCAAATTCAGATGATAGAAATGTAAAAAAGATTCAGTTTCGTGATGTTGTAATAATCATACAAAATGAAGAATAAGCATTATTGATAGCTTTCTCAGCAATCATTTCGTTCTTCCATGAATTTAGCAATGGATCAAAAGTCGCAACATGCCATTGCATTATTTGATAACAAGTACTTTATAACCACTTCGCTCAAATCCCATGCGCTCTCAGTAGCATTTCAATCAGGTGATTCTTGGGAAACTCAGCATACCTCAGACTCACAATATCAACCACAATCAAAATATGAACTAGCGAAAAAGCCCAATAGTTTGAGTCCCCTAACTAACTCAATCCAACAATAAAAATAGAATATCTAAAGGCGTCCATTTTCTCACTCCATAATTTAAAGACCTAGGTTGGCTCGTTATAAACAGATTTTAACAAAGTTTTCCCGGGCAGCAATTTTCCAAGCCTCATAAAAATTATTTCCCCACTTCATCTTGGAATGAGATTCAAGGCCCTAAACTCAAGAGTGAGATGAAACCTTGCATGTAAAAAATAATAATAATAAATAAACCCATCGATTTCTGTGAAACAGGCATCATAAGAATGAAATTGATGGCAGCATTATCAACATTCAAGCCTCAAAGATATGTCTATGATTGCTTGGCCTTTGTTCCATTCCTTTCTATTAGTGGAGAGAATAATGTGAAAATTGTTCTTTTGAAATAATAAGAATGGCAAACGGATAAGAGATGAAAATGTAACTATGATAGCTGGCATGATGATTTTTAATAAAATAATGGCTGAAGGTGATTGGTGCTGAAAATTTTGAGAGAGAGTGAATCGCTTACGTGGTGTTTTTTTAAGTAAATTTATAATGAATGTGATTGATCATTGGAAAAGTGAGAATGACATAATATTGTATATATTGAAAATCTTCACAAGCAATGACATAATATTTGGCCAAAAATTATTTTTGAGTGAAAGTTTACAAGATGAGATAACAAGCAATCATACTATAGCTCCTCAAGCATCATTCAACCTCAAAGATTTCTCATTAGTTTTATAGTATTTATAATAATTACTACAATTTAAATAACGAGCACTTTCCAGCAGAAGAATTATAAATATATATATCGATTGTAATATTGAAAAAAAAAATTATGCAATCCCACCTAAAGACTTTATTGCGCCCAGTGCATGCCAAAAAGTACAAAAAAGAGAGTAACTGGCTCAGAAAGTGCCAAAAAGTGAAAACAGAGACCATCAATAAATAAGCGAACACAATGCAGACCCTTAACTGTGTTTCCTTATATTCTTGCTAATTTTATTTACCATTCTCCAGAAGGCCATATCGATTCAACAAGCAAAGAGTCTTCAACCAGACAAGGTAAGTAATGAATTTTATTTCTTTTTTTGGAATTTCTAGACTTTATGGCTCAGATCATTCAGATTTAGGGCTCCAATTTTGTTTCTGAAATAGATTTCGTTCCCAAATTTAAATTTCACGTGTTCTAAAATAAATCTAGATCAACCTACATTGACTTTCTGTCAATCAGTAACCAAGAGCATCAACTTTTTAGGAATTTTTGCAAAATGATACCTACAAGAAAGAATATGAAGAGTCGGAAAACGTAGATCGGACAGAATAGATGGTAAACCTTGGTTATTGCAAACTACTCGAAAATGAATATTATTAAGCATTATTTGGGACAAAAGTAGATGTATTAGGAAAAAAAATTAATAAGCTATATGCAATATATATTCCAACTACAGCCGCAACATTTTGGGGGTACATCTCAATCAGAAGTACTGATTGCTCCGGCATAGACAAGTAAACAAGTTTAATTTAGGTCAGAAAAATGGGAAAGGTGTATAAAAAGGTGTTAGTAGATGGACTACTAATACACGTGGAGTATAATACACAACTGACCCACAGGAACAACTTTAAAACACACACACACACACACTCATATATATAGAGAGAGATATTCGGTGATATACAATCATGTATTAATTGGAGCAAAGCCGTAATAATGATCACAAAGATATTAAGCTAATATATGGATTAGATAAGACAATTAGTGCGTGGCAATGGGAAACTGCTGAGTGAGAAATACAAGGTAAAAACCGTTCGTTTCTATTGTTTACGATTTCCCACCTACCTCTTAATTAACCTAAATAAACACTGTGCTTCGGCTTCGATACAGGGTCGTTACAGGGATGGTGTTGTGTGCGAGATTTTCGAGACTGGCGTTAAGTTCGAGTAAAGCCAATTAATTTATCTTATTGTAAACAGCATTTGCCTTAAGCCGTATTCGCTCCATGCTTACCGGTCTATGACCGAATATACTCTTATCATTTTGTTTTCATTTTAATCAAGTAATTCTCCCAATATTCAGTTTATCTTTGTTGATTAGATATTACAATTAAACAACATAAATATGGATGAATCTTTCTATTGGGCTTATGAAAATGACATGTATGTAAACTGTGTATTCAATTTCCATAAGTATTATTAGGGTTAGCAAATTACTATTCAGAAACTGAATACTACCTGTTAAATGGTTTTTGACAGTAAAAGAAAAATTAATAGAAAGCTGGAAAATAATAGAACGCCAAATCTGTAAGGTTTTGATTTGAATCCAAACAATAATTACCCAGGACCACAAGCATAGACACAACAAGAACCTGTTCAATCAATCATAGAACTTACCGATTTCCGGCGGAAAGTGACGGTTGGGAAGAAACAGAACGGACGCTCGGCGGCATGTTTTTATACAGGCAAAATAATTTCCAGTTGCCGGAGTAAAGATTACAGAATTCAAATACAGGGGTATTGTTTTTTCTTGGATCACAAACATATAGCTAGTCCTCACTATTTATTTATTTTATTTAAAAAAAAAAAATAACTATCTTAAGTTTTTTCTCGAATATAATTAATTATTTGGAATTATAAAAATTATAAATTATTCTATTTGAAATTATAAAATCATTTTTTATACATTCTATGATTTTTTTGAGATTTCTATCAATATTTTTAATTCAATGAATTATTGAGATGAAGCAAAAAACATGTACCTCTTATGGGAAAAGTAGACGGTGACTCCAAGACACCATGCTACACCCTTACATTTATAATCATAAATCTCTTATAAAAAATTTAAAATTGATCTAATGGTCCTTATTAAACCCCACTAAATGAAGAATAGTGTCGTGAAGGCATCGTAGAAATTCCCCCTGTTATAAATTTCTAACCACTTTACTAGTAAATGTATTTATTATTAATATTGTGAATGACTATTTTACCCCTAATGAGATTATGTAATTATGATTGTACTATTGAAAGTTTGCCTATAAATAGGCCTTTAGTTATAATGAAATATATACTGAGAATTTCTCTATATAATTTATCTATTTTCTCTGTAGTTTATAACACGTTATCAGTACGAGTCTCTAGCCATATGAGTAATATGACGAAAGTATACTCTACAGTTGTATCTTATGGATGATTCTCTGTATCAAAAATCAAATTATTATGTATTGTATTACATGACTATAATTGTCGATCTCAATCTGTATATTCATAGTTTGATTCACAGCATCCCTCAAATTTCATTTATACATGCTTGTATACAAACACATCAAAGAGGGAGAGAGAAAGAAAAACACATTCATCTTGCTTAAACTTCTATTTTTTTAATATGTTAAAAAGGAGAAAAAGATATGGGGGGCGAGTCCCCTACACGATCAATTTGCGTCAAATAAAAGAAGATTAGGGGGCCGAATCCCCTACACGACCAATCATACTCTAAATAATTCTTCAATTGACAAACGAAAATAAAGATATTAGCGCTTCACAAGAAATTCCCTTTTAAGAGAACTCTTTAAACTCTGTGTATACGAGTAGCATCTTCATCATCAGCAAAATTCGCCAAAAATTGTCTAGAAGTAATACTCATGAGGTGGAGGGCGGGAGAGGATTTTGTATCGTCAACAGTGAAAGGTGTAGAAGATTCCTGTTGTAATTTTTTAATTATATCAATTAATTCTCGATCAGTGTCAGGCTTACGAAAAAGAGGGGTGCGATGTTGGCTGCCAATATCCGAATCATCCACTATAAATCCTTCTTCACTTGCGAGACAGGCTGTTGGAGTATGTTTCGTCGAGGGAGAAACCTTATCCGAAGAACCCATGCCCACCTGATCAATAGAACTCGTGCCCGAAGAGGCAGATTCCTCATAAAGCACAAGCTGTCGAGAGGTATCACAAACAATCTCAACCGATCTGCAAACTGTCGACTGGTTCTCCCTGCAAAGCTACGCAGTAAGTTGCTCACCAAAGTCAAAGCCACTAACAGAAGGCTTAGAAGTGATACAATGAACCTTCCCTTCCAAATCGGATGGGGTAACAAAGGTAGCGGCGTCTTTAGGAGCCGTGTTCTCAGGGGCGGGAGATAACGGCTCGGACCTCGAAGTAGGCTCCGAGGTAGGGGGTGTCGATGGACCCGCGAGAATCGAGAAAGTGTGGGACGGTGACCCCAAATCGACGTCGGGCTGTAATGCATCGAAGGCGTTAGAAGTCGTCGAAGGGGCCTTGGTAGGCTCAGTGGTCAACTGGAGGTCCGTGCGAGTGCGGACCCTGTGTTCTCAAGAATCAGAGCATCGATGGCGTCTGGTGTTAACCATATGCCAATCATCCCAGTTAGCGTTCTGAACGGCGTGAGGTTTGAGAGAAGGGCAAGAACCAACCAGATGTCCGACCGATTTACAAGAAGAATAAAAATCCGAAAGGTTCTAGCATCCAATAGAAACATACCCGCAATATCCTTTACGTTCAATCATCACCGTCTCTTGTAAGGTATTTTCTAGGTTAACCTTTACCAACACTCGAATAAAATGGCCAACCTTGCCATTAATGGAACGCTCATCAATTTGTGATGGAGTACCAGCTACCCTAGAGATATTTAGAATAAAAGAGCGATCCCAATATTCAATCGACAATTCATAAATACGAATAATAACCTGCGAAGAAGCTGAGGTGGATTTGTACGGATTGAAGTCTGGAGTCCAGGGGGAGAGACGAATAGAACTAGTGCCAAACTTCCAAGAGGGTTTGACGGACGCCCGTGTCCTATCCTCGGCCGAAGAAAACGAGATGTTGAAGAATCATTTGCCAAGAGGAACGAAGCTCCAAAGTTCAGTAATCTTCCACGAGGCCTTTAAAGAGTCCTTGATTTCATTGAGCAAAGGTTTCGACCCCTTTGGTTGAAGGAGATAACCGATAAGAGAATCCCTTTAGGATCGAGACTCGATTCTAATAACGACTTTTGTCAATGGTCACCGAAAAATAATCTCCCTTCTTTATTGGGGGCGACCCAAAGGAGAAGTCAAACAGGAACGGTCTCGGTGGGGTGGGAGCGGGCCGGGCACCTGGGCCCGGGAGGCTCCAAAGAGGTGATTTCACATTACCAAGAGGATAGGTGTGTAGGCCTGGAGGCCCGCTGGGCTTGGGCCGAACTGCACAACCGAGTTGGAGGGGGCTGGACTTGGGCCGAGAAAGAAAGGGGATGGGAGGGAGAGGGCTGGGCTTTGGGCAAAAGGGGGTTTAGATGGGTATGGGCCGAGGGAGCTGGAGGTAGGGGAGGCCCAAGGTGAGGGAGGGGTTGGACCTGGGCCGAAAGTTGAGAAGGGTAAGCGTCTGGGCCCAGTTTGCAAGGGCCAAAATTGCTGGTTTGTAGATTAAGAAAGGAGTCAGAAGCTTCCTCCGCACGTGGGCACAAAGAAAGAAACCCAGGGTTGACCAGGTGATGGGTCATTGTCAAATCTGCCGAAAAAGCTGGGTTTGCAGGATTTTCACTAAAACAGCCAAGCAACGAAGGGTGTGAAAGGAAAGAGGGAGGAGAAAGTACCGTCGAAAGAGGTGGTGTCACCCGAAACGCCAGCAAGGACCCATACGAGATGGTGGGCTGCAAAACAGGAGGCGGTGTAGTGTTGGAACGAGTGGGAGGCACCGTAAAGGAAGGGGCGGTGGGAAACCCAAACGCTTCAGGTGCCGTCGGATAGGAGGTGGTATGAGAAACGAGAGGAGGAATGCCTTGGAATGGATCTTGATGCGCCGGGGTAGTGGCGGTCAGCGGAGTCGGGGAAACGCCGGGGAAGCGAGAAGAGTTACCTTGAGTGTCAAGACATTGGGTGGGAGCCCTTGTCACCGGTGAGGTATCAGAGGTAAAGGCAGCGGGAACGGGACCCAAGAGGCCGTGAGCGGAAGAAGGCGAATCGGCGCCGCTGCTTTCAGCAGCGGCGCCAAGGGAGCTTGAGGAAGAAAGCTGCAGCGGCTAGGATGGAAGTTGAAACGCTGGCAGCGTCGGAGTCGGAAGCGACGCCTTGTTGGGAAGCGACGCCTTGTTGGGAAGCAACGACTGGGTGACGGTCAACCGGAGATGAAGAGAAGCAGCCAAGGAAGGAGACGAGAGGACAGCAGCGGCACCGGGGTTGGTGGAAGATAAACCCGGCAACGTCCGGGTTGGTTGTTAAAATGCGGGCAACGTCGGAGTGACAGTCTGAAACGACGCCGTGACGGGCAGCAAAGACGGGGTGGCGGGCAGAGG
Source organism: Phtheirospermum japonicum (assembly GCA_014905375.1). Taxonomy (NCBI): domain Eukaryota; kingdom Viridiplantae; phylum Streptophyta; class Magnoliopsida; order Lamiales; family Orobanchaceae; genus Phtheirospermum; species Phtheirospermum japonicum. The sequence goes on from BMAC01000847.1 coordinate 22,224, forward strand.
AGTAGCCACCCCAAGGGCTGGGGTGGGCTCTGGCCCATGTTCAATTATTTATTTTACTTTTATTTTATTTATATTTTGAAAAAAAATAGATAATAGTCCATGTTAAATTTATTCTAGTCTAACTATATTTCAATTATTTTAGCCCATAATCCATAAATTATAGTAGTGATGGTTGATTATATAGGAGAACTTTCTACATTAAACGAGAGTTTATCATTACTAATTCAATAATTAATGTGATTTATTTTATAAAAAAACTATTAAATTTTACGTTTCAACCTCAAAATATTTTTCGAATCGCAAAAAATACTGACCTTTTTTTTTTTCAGTGGTTAAGTTAGTCAAGAGTTATAACTGTCATAGTTAATATAGCAAATAATATATATCCATTTTTATATATATATTACTAGTAATTTATTATATTTTGATTTAAATACACACAAACATATGCTAGAATTGTGGTACACTAAGCATACGGAAGGTTTCCATTAGACATTCATATTTTTTAACAAAAATGCATATTTTAAAGGTTAAATGTCATACTTTTTGAACATGTATATTTATGTTAACTATGACGTTTCACTGTAAAAATATGTATTTTTTTCAAGTAATATAACGGTATAACAAAAAAAATTCGTACAGCGAATATGAAAAAGACCTACTAAAATATTTATATTCGGGCAGCCCATGATGAAAAAAAATTCTGGCTACGCCCCTGGTGGCGGGCGACCGGTGACAAGGAACCGTGAACCCGGCGGGGAATCCTTTTGGTTGGAGAAAGCTACGAAAGTTATTTTTTCTACGTTTCTTCATGTTTTTCTATTGCAGAAAACTTTTTTTTTCTTTTTTAAACCAAACCTTGTTGTTCAAAGGATTACAACAAGAAGAATGTTGGGTATGCGCATGAAGAAGATGAATCTTCAAAGGTATCCAGCATGAAGGAAACGGTCATGCGCGGATTGTAGAGAGAGAGTTTTTTGTAGTTAAAATGTGTAATAATTTACCCTCTTATGGAGACACTGAAGTTGATCTATTTGATTTTTGAATATATAGCTAGAGACCTACAAGATATACCATTTTGTATGAGATATTTTCAAAAGGTTTCCTTAAACTTCTATTTGCTTTCTTATTTCCTAAATATCCTTTTGGCCATGATCATGATAGTCTTGATGATAGCCCACAGCCCATAACAATCTTTAAAATCGCTGACCGCATCCTCAACCCCATCATTATTTGACGTCATTCATTGGTTCAAAAGGTAATTGTGTCAATGTAGGAGTATGAGTATGTGTAAATGTGTATTTTACGGTAAAAGAAAAAGGAAAGAAAGAGAAGAAAAAATGAAAAGATGAAAGGAAACAAGAATGGTGTCCAAAACAAATGAAAGAAAAAGATATAAGATAGAAAAAGGTGAATGGACTTAACATATTAAATACAATGATTTACCTTACAAAGTAAAAGGAGGAAAGAAATAGGGGAAAAACATTCAATGCCATTTGACCAACAAAGAATTGTAGAATAAAGGTAAGAAATAAAATATTATTTTTATTTATTAATTTACAAGTTTAGTTCTTCATAAATATAAAAAAGTATAAATTATCGAAATTAAATTTTTTAACACCATAGTATTCAGTTTAACGAGAGCTCTATTTTTAGACCAATATTGATATATAAAATAAATAACTCATTTAAAGATATGACTTTTTAAATATAGTTAAATTATAAATTGGTACACTGACTATGGAGAATTGTACAATGATATTTGGACTTGTGTATATTTATTATTCTACTATATGTGGCACCATGCGCCGGCCAAGTGGCTCGACTATCGGCGACTGACATTGATTGATGGTAGCCGATAGTTTGACGCACAATCATCTAGTCGATGATAATTTTATAATAGATATGAATGTCTTCTAGTGGTGGCCAGGCGGCACTGCCGCCGGCAACTACTAGCGATTGATGACAGTAGATGGTTCAACGTATAACCACCTACTTGGTGATGGTCATATCTTGAGAAAAGTAATTGGACAAATTACGAATCATGAAATCGAAGTGTCGTTGATATTTGGATCGAATCTCGAACGTCCATGGATAATTTGACCATTTAATAATTCTTAATCATAGATCAGTATAATGTAGACGGCCCTGCTCCTGAAGAAGCAGTTAAATATTTGTAATTTAAATTCCTGCATTATTTACTGCAATAATGTCGAAGTGGTGGGTTATACTACTGTTTGTTGATTTTAATTTCTATTATTTAAATATCGAAATACCTCCCATGTGATGAGTTCAATTGTCACAAGACGGATGATTTTACATATATCTTTATTTTATATACCAAGTGATGGGTGATACTGTCTTCTAATCAAATCCTACTTCTGAATAAGTAGTTATTAATTACGCAATTTAATTATTACAATTTAATTTCTGCTATGCACTTTAAATATTGTAATATCTCCAATGTGGTGGGTTATACCACAAGATTGGCTAAATCCTACTCTAAGAAATAATTGAACAAACATATGAGTCCTGCTCCCAAAGTAGCAGTCAATAGAAATGAAATTAATTATCCATGTTTATTGGATATTAATGGAAAAAACTAAGCAAGAGGTGTTAGAAGCTATCGATAAATAATTTATGAAATTGATTGCTCAATAAGTTTCATGTTAATAAAAGAAATATACCACTTGAAAGAATCATACGAGATCACATTGACATGATAATAAAATGCTCTCGGAGAAGCATATATCACTAACATTATATTCATGTAGCACTAATTTCCTATATTTGCATAAATGCAAAATGAGGTTATTATTACTTAGGAAGAAGTACAAAACAGTCAAAGTGAAGATATTGAAATCAACTTAAAAGCAATAAACATTGAAATACACATATATTAAACTCGTGAAAGTGGTGGGGTGCGTCTTGAGAGTATTTAACTTCGGAACTCTGTCACCCCTAACTAATCATGAGAGTATAAAATGAGAGATTTGAAGGATCTGGACTTCTTTTTCGCTTGACACGGATACTATGTGGCTGTCAAGTTTTTAATTTCCACAAAATCTTGAACTGGAATATATACTTGAAGTTCTGTAAGTAGCTCAGAAATTGTGTTGGCATATATAATTATTTCCCTCGAATGAGAGATAAACTTATAATCTATACATTGATCTAGAAAACTAAGCAAACCATTAAAAAAATTATCAATATTTAACAAATATATAGGTTTGGTATGGAAGTTACACTCTGCCCATGACGTAATTTTAAATATTCCATTCAAAGTGTCATAACCACTTGGAAGGACGGTGAAAGCATCGATGTTGTTCACCATGTACATCAAACAAACATGAAAATATTGTGTATGAAGCTTCAATCCAGTTGGACCCATGATAGTATTGGTTTTAACTTTATAAAAAGGTATGATACTCACATTTGTTCCCCAGTAATGTGCAGACGATGTAAGACTATTGTAAAGTTTGTAATTGGTTCCTCCATATAGTATATCAATTCTTTTGTTTGCCTAATTCTCTCACAAGTTGAATTGTCATATCTATATATGGAATATGACCTATCAATTTAGATCCACCAAGAATACATATGGTTTTGAGTGGATTAGAAAAAGATTTACCTCTTTGCGAGGATTCTGAAACTTTCATCTATCTTTTTCTATACTAAAGATTCTAATATTGTGAAAGATACATTTTTGTGATCTACACTAGTGCAGAAACTGCATTCTAGAACAGAACATCCTGGTGCATCTAGAAGGGTATTTAAAATACAGTTCTGGACTAAACTTTCCAGAACGGTTTTTAAAATTACCGTTCTGGATAGAAAATTTTCCAGAACGGTATTCAATTACCGTTCTGGACTACGAACATTCCAGAACGGTTATTGAAAAACCGTTCTGGATTATGCCTCCATCCAGAACGGTAATTAAATAACGTTCTGGAAAGTGTACAATCCAGAACGGTATTTTAATACCGTTCTGGAGATTGTGTAAGTACAGAACGTTATTTAAAATACCGTTCTGGATTGTAAACCAATCAAGAACGGTATTTATAAAACCGTTCTCAAATGTCTTGATCAATTTAATACCGCGAAAATAAATTTTTTTTGCCGCCCATATTTTTACTTTCCAGAACGGTGTATGTAAAACCCTTCTGGATGTAATCGATGATACAGAACGGTAAAAAATACCCTTCTCGAAATATCCCGATACAGAACGGTATATTAAATACCGTTCTCTAAATATCCCGAAACAGAACGGTAATAATATACCGTTCTGAATATCAATTTAATTAAACTTACAATTTTAATACGTTTCAGCCCCTTTTTTTTAACAAAAGAAAACAGAAACTACAGAAACACCTTTCTCCCTTTTTTTATTTTTTTTAATTTTTCTCCTTTTCCAAAAATTGTCCGCCGTTCCCACCTCGCTCCGGCAAGCCGCCACTCCCAGCTCAAACCTGAAGAAGACGGAGTTTAATTGAGTCCATCGTCGGCGTTTTCTCAAGTAAATCGAACCATTGCTGATTTGGAAGGCGGCTCAATCAGGTTTTTCTTCTGCTTCTAGGGTTTCTGGTTTGTTCATATTTTTCTTTAATACTTGTATAATTGAGTCGAACTACTTGTGTAATTGAGTGCATCTTCTTCTTCTTCTTCTTCTTCTTCTTCTTCTTCTTCTTCTTCTTCTTCTTCTTCTAGGGTTTATGATTCGAACCATTTTTTTTTGTTTTCTTCGTTCTCTGTCAGATTCTTAGTTTAGGGTTTTTGGTTTATTTTTATTTTTTCGACAATTTTTATGGTGAGAAGTTTGTAATTTGAGATATCATTCCAAGAATAAGGTGCCTCTGAAAGTCAGATACAATAAWTGTTAGCCTCTGCCCAGAAAATTAAAATTGAGAGTCATTTTTTAATAATTAAAAAAGAAAAAAACCCTTCCTTCAATAAAGTCTTGAGTTCCTATATTTACAACAGTACATCCAATTGRCTTAGTAGAGATAAGTCACAGTGTATGATTTTCATTCCTCCCCCACAGATTAAGCATCCTCTTTGTATTTATCGCCCGTTCATTGATTGTCCCCGGATAGCAACATTGATAAGCTTACTATATATATACAATAAACATAATTCTTGAGCCAACCCGGCACGTCGGCCAACCTGGAACGTGATAATGTTGATCTGAGCCTAATGGTTAACTACCTTGATTACGTGTGTCGACCTCTGACCTGACATGAACTCGCCCTGAAGTTTCTTCTATTTTTTTTCTGCAATTTTTGTTGCATTCTGTTTGTTTGCAAATTAGTTTACGTTATCTATACCTTATATATAAAGTTGGTGTGTATAGGTATTTGGTTGCCATTTATCACATTCTCATTGATGAATATAACAGTATGTATCTTCTACAATAATGTGTCGTCTGAGTTTACGTGGTGCATTTTTTCATATATCTCTTCTGTGACGAATTCTTTGGAGAACAATCAATGTTTTATGACATATTTGCAGGTATTTAAATTTACCAATAACCAATCTCCAGAAAGTTCTAATTTGTATAATAGGCGTTCAGTGAATAGCTTCCATGAATTGTATAAATTAACTTCAAAAAGCTGTATTGAATCTCATTCTTTGATGGTAGGCCAGGATATACTAAAGCAATTGCGATTTTTTAGGAATGGTGAAGGAATTAGGAACCTTGTTTTAAATTTATGTTATCTTAGAAATTTGGTTAATTTTAATTTATAACGTGCAATTGCTTGTTTGCAGACGACAGCAGCGTAGCGCGGGTCTTTTTTTCTAGTAATACTTTTAAACATAATTTTTTTTAATTATTTTAAGTAATACATATAACTTCTTATCAAAAGACTATAATATAACTTAAACATAAAGTTTCTGTTTTTCATCATAATATGTTTCTTGTTTTAGTTCTTTGATTAATTTATGATTGATATTGGATTACTTATGTGTTTTTGAAGATGTTGGACTTGGAGCACATATAAATACATATTATAATGGTTAATCCAGTATAATACGGGCCTGGACTTTTTTACTATATTAATTTAGTAGTGATGTTAATGTAAACACCTTGTTAATTAATTAGTCAAGTAAGAAAATACATTATTAATATTAAAATCTTTAAATATAATGGATTAGCAGCGTGCAAAGATATTTATATTTGTTTATTAATTTATTTGGATTATCAATATATTATGATGCGTCTATCTTTGATTGTAAAATCAGCTGGCTTGTAGAAACAAATAGATTTGCATTTAAATTGTACCTCTATCGGTTATAGAGTATTAATAATAGTAGATGAGTGAGCTGCAAAGATGTTAATTTGGTTCATGATTCACTTATTTTACATATTAGAATTAAAGATTTGTTAGTTTGAATTTTCAGATTTTTTTCAATTAAATTCAGAAAGTTCCTAGTGTTTATTCTTTAATTTTTTATCTTTTTTTTTTCTTTTTACCTTTATGTGACTTTTTTATTTATTGCAGCTTCTTAATTCTTGTGCTACTCTTGGTGCTTTTGCTAACTCCTCCGCACGAAAGCAATTGTAGCTGTTTTTCAGGTATGGTTTTTAGCTTGTAAACATGAAATTTCAATTTTTGCACATTCATCAACTTGCCAGGCTACTCTAGGGGATAAATACAAATATTAACCCACTTTTAGTTTGTTCACTTGGTTAATTTTTCAAAACTGCAAAATATCCACTTGCTATAAGGTTCTGTTTTTAAAATTTCACGTATTGATTAATGATAATTGTAATTCTTTTGAGGGGCGGAGGGGCTGGACTTTTTAGAATAGTGAGGTGTGTGGTCGGTTTTAGATTTAGGGTCTTATATTTTCTTTTTTTCTTTTTGTAGTTAAGTGATAACTAAATCTCTATAAAAGTTGGGATACTTTGCTTTCTTGTAGAAATTGAACCTAATTCTAGAAATAATTCCTAATCAACCAATAAGTTAATCATATTTTTCTAAAAAAACCCTGATTTAACTAAATAACTAAAATTGAATCCTAATTTTCCAATTAATTATAATTCAGCCCCAATTTCTACAATAATTGCTAATCAAACCCAAAATTATACATAAATTTTGAAATAATACTTAATTTGAATGTCCTTTTAAATTGCAAACTGAACCCCAATTTTATTACATTCTTATTTTGAATGTCCTTTTATAATTAACTAGATATTTGCGAAGGAACCCTAATTAAATATTAACTAATTAGTTTTCTTGCTCTTAATGAGTATAAATTGCAAACTGAACCCCAATTTCTGGCCGGACTCAGCAGATTTGCTGCTGATGTACAATGTACAAAACAAAATTTCCATTGTTCAGGGCTGCTGTTGGCCCATTTATCTTTTTAGTTTTTGTTTTTCTTTTAAATACTTTTTTTCAGCTTTTGTTTTGGGTTATTTAATTATTAACTACGTTTTGGCGTCAAAATTTACTTTGAATTTGAGTTCTTGAAATATTGTTTGTCCTCCAAGATACATCGTCTCTTGTTAGTTGATTTGATATAAAAAGAGGAAAATAAAAATTTGATATGATGAGTAATTAGAAACATGTGAGTGGTTGAATAGTGGAATTGTGGGGTAAATGTGGAATAATGATTTAGAGATTTGATGGTTTTCTTGGTGCATTTTGTAAAAAGAAAACATATACCAAAACTCGTGTTATTAAATAAGAAATTCTGAAAATTCAAATTATTAACCAAATATTTAACCATTTGGTTGGTGTTATTTTTGAAAAACCACACTCTGATAATATGAAAAAATGACCGAAGGAGTATTTAAGAAGCTTGATTTTGCTCTTCACGTTAGTGCGAAGGTCTTCCGCTATCCTTCTCTAGGGGATTCATTAGAGGACCTATACTTCTTCCTGATTGGCCATTGATAGATCAGACTATCACCTCTTTTTGTTGAGATTCGGTCAAATAAGTAGGAATCAGGAATCTTCCCCTTTGCATTTCTTATATGAAGAAAAGCACTAGGAGCCTATTCTGGATATCTTGCATTTCAATTAAGAGTCGGTTTTTGTTTGAAAGATGTTGATGCTGATGGTAGAGCCCTTTTACTAGTAAGGCTCGTAAGTTAGATTTGGGTCCTTAGCTAGCCCATTTTTTGGTAGACATCCCGGGTCGGTTCCTTAGACAAAAGAAGTCTGGCAACCCACCAATCTCACTGTGGATAAGAACCAGATTGACGAAGGAATGCTTCACATATGTCTCGACTTCACCAGGCCCAGCTCCTAAATCTCTGGCTTTATGCCAACTCAATTGTATATCTAACAGATCTTTCTTTTTTCTAGTATCCTTGTGAGGTTCCAGTCCCTAACTGCCTTGGTGAAGCGATCTATGGTTTGAAAAAATCAGTGTAAAATAAACTGCCTTACCAAGTGAACTGCACCATCTCTGTTAGCACCTTCTCCATTGATTCTGATATTTATTTTGGCAATTGTGATAAAGCATGATTTTTGTTCCCTGTTTTCAAGACATTTGCTGTGTTGTATTTTATATATTTATTTTTGGTTTTAGGTAGCAATGTTAGTTAATAATTCAGTTTGAAATATAACAGTGTAATGATGACGATTGTTGTGAGTTTCTTTGCTGAAATAATAATGTAATCTTCCATTTTGATATGTAGATAGGAAAAGCTTGAGTGGAGAGGGTTCATAAACATGTAAAGTACATTATGTGACCTTCTTTTGCCAACTCCTCCGCACGAAAGAAATTGTTGCTGTTTTTCAGGTATGGTTTTTTGCTTGTAAACATGAAATTTCAATCTGCACATTCATCAACTTGCCAGGCTACTCTAGGTGATAAATACAAATATTAACCCACTTTTAGTTTGTTCACAATCATCTATAATACAAATATTAAACTGAAACTTGTTTTTGAAATAAAACACAATCATCTATAATTTTGACATTAATACCTAATTCTAGAAATAATTCCTAATCAACCAATATGTAAATCACATTTGTCTAAAAAAAAAACCCAAATTTACTAAATAACTAAAACTGAACCCTAATTTTCCAATTAATTATAATTCAGCCCCAATTTTAATAATAATTGCTAATCAAACCCAAAATTATACCTAAAATTTGAAATAATACTTAATTTGAATGTCCTTTTATGTTGGTGATATTTAACACATTCGGATAATATTTTAATTATTTTTGTGATACTTTAGTTATTTCTTYCAATAAATTAATTACTTTTGTGATTTTTTTATGTGATTTGCACAAAAGTGTTGGTCCTATTCTTTATATTCTTTATTTTATAGACTGTTCTTATGTTTCATATGATGTTTGATGCAATGTCACAATGGAAATGAGAAACAAGACGGGCATTGTTTAATAGAACATGTTTGTTCAATTCTTAAAATCTTGGTCATCAGTCATCACACAAATTATTAGAGAGCCAAAAATTTGTTTTCCCACTAAAAATGTGTTCTTTAGAGTAAAAATGTGATTTTATATTGGAAATTGTTGATAATTCAATTCTTGATTATAAATTAACAGCAAAGATGRAACTTACTGTGTAAGATGTGGAATTGGGCWTTGTCAAGAGTGTTGATTGAGTGAAGTTGCAGAGATTAAAAGCATTCTTGTTCTGGAAAATGTAGAYGCTYTAGTGATACTTGTGCTGGAAAACTGYAAAWAAAAATGCAATAATATGTTTGCTGTTGTTTTGATTTTTGCACACARATTATTATCCTGAAAGAAAAAAAAAACTGACAACTTACTGACTGAGTCTCCTATTTTGAATGCTTGACAGAGAAGAGGATGGGACATGGGAGAGTGTGTATTTATGTTATGACCAGTTTTTTTTTTTTTCACTATAAAAGGTTGGAATGATTTTGTTCTCTATAAATAATTAATTCTTGGAATAAATGTGAAGAAGCAGAAAAAAAAAAGTGAAATAAGATTAGATAGATGTGTGTGTATTTAACTTTTTTGGGGTTTGATAACTGATGATGGGCATTATCATTCTAAAATGATTCATGTTGTGATTATCAAAACCTAAAGTAATGGAGTATATTATAACAAAAGTATTAAACTGATATACACTTTTGGTGATGGTGGGGAGTGTAATTTTAATGTCTTTTGAGACTTTATGATATTCACTTTAAGATTTTAAAGTTATTTGATTTCTACTCAACATTGTTGTTATATATTATAGGGTTGCAGATTCTCAAATGAGGGCTCCTAGGAAACACAAAGTAAAGGGAAATTGAAAAAATATCCCATAATTAAGTGAAAAATAATAATTAAAAAAAATATATTTTAACAAGCCATATGAAATTATTCAAATTATTATATTAAACAAAACCTTAAAAAATTTGTTGACAAGTTAAGGCCTGAACATTGAAGAGTCATAGGGATTGGATTTGTCTATCAACTTGAAAATCTCTATGTAGTTTGTTTACTTTTTTACCACGTAAAAGTAATTATATTTCTCAGGCATTTAATTCACTATTTCAAATCACATTTAAAGTGTACGTCTACCTCAACACTAACTATATAGTTATTAAAAATTCAAAACACTTGACATAATTCACTATTTAATTCACTATTTCACTATTTCAAATCACATTTAGTTTCAGTTTTTTTTTTTAGGAAAACTGAAACTTGTTTTTGAAACCTAATTCTTGAAATAATTCCTAATCAACCAATATGTTAATCATATTTTCCTAAAAAAAAAACCCGAATTAACTAAAAAACTAAAACTGAACCCTAATTTTCCAATTAATTATAGTTCAGCCCCAATTTCTACAATAATTGCTAATCAAACCCAAAATTATACCTAAATTTTGAAATAATACTTAATTCAGCCCCAATTATCGTCGTGCAGGCGTTTTGCTACCCGCTCGCCGCCTAACTCGCTGTCCTCCGCAACCGGACCCACGTTATCGCCCTCGGTGCCTTCCTCTGGGCCGCTGCCACTTTTCTCGTCGCCATTTCGTCTACTTTCGCCGAGGTAATCGCAGCTTTTTCCGCAAATTGATTATTATTATTATTATTATTATTATTATTATTATTATTATTATTATTATTATTATTATTATTATTATTATTATTATTATTAATAAGTCAAGTGTTTTGGATTGGAGTTGTGATTCAGCGCTTTTCTGGAATTATATTTTAATGGCATGATATTTTAATGGCATGTGAATTGATTTTTCCGAGGAAAGAAGTGGAATTCCGTTTCTCCAAAAATAAAATAAAATATTAAAGAGAGAGAGAGAGAGAGAAAATAAGAAAACTGCTTTGGAATGGGGACAAATAGGAAATAAATTAAGCATAATATATGATAATTGTTAATACATTCCAAGGAATCGAATTTTGGTGGTAATTTGGGGGTTATAGAGAGAGAAATTGTCAAGTCAGCGAGTGTTGAATTTTAACTTAAAATTACACTGAAATTGTAAACTTGTAAACTCGGAGATAACGACTAAGATTTGTTAGTTTGAATTTTCGAATTTTTTTAATTAATTAAGATTTTATGATCTGGTAGAAACGAGTGTTGAAGGTTGTAATTCACTTTATGTAGGTATGGAGCGTAGTTGGATAAATGGTATACGATCAACAGAGGAATATGAGAGTGGGGTTAATGAGTTTATAGAGTTTGCCAAGACTCATGCTCCTAACAATAATGGGAGGTACTATTGTCCATGTGTGAAGTGCTTGAATAGTCAGCGATTAAGTGTTAGAGAAATTAGAGAACATGTGATTTGTGATGGTTTCAACAAGAACTACACACGATGGATATGGCACGGTGAATTTGACATGCCAGATGCAACCCAGACTAAAGATGCCCTCAATGAAGATGTTGATGAAGAGATGTATGATAGAATAGAAGAGATGATTAATGATGTTGGAGCAGAGGCATTTGAGAAAGCACATGCAAATAAGAGTTACGATTCCTTGTCAGCCGATGCCGAGAAACCTCTTTACCCGAGCTGTAAAACCTATTCCCGATTGTCTGCGACATTGAGACTTATTAAGTTGAAGGCGACGCATGGGTTGAGCGATAAGTGTTTTACGGAGTTGCTTGGCTTGTTGAAGGCGATGCTTCCAGAGGATAATGAATTGCCAGAATCTAACTACGAAGTGAAGAAGATTTTGTGTCCTCTAGGCCTAGGATATAAGAAGATTCATGCATGTCCTAACGATTGCATTCTCTACAGAAAAAATTACAAAAATTTGCACGAGTGTCCAAAATGTGGAACTTCCCGTTACAAGAAGAATAATGATGATGATGCTATTTGTGATGGTGGTAAAAAAAAAAATCCCCATCGAAGGTTTTATGGTATCTCCCAATAATACCAAGATTCAAACGCTTGTTTGCGAGTCCAACCGAGGCTAAGAACTTAAGATGGCATGCCGATGAGAAAATCAATGATGGCGAACTTCGACACCTGAGTGATTCGCCTCAATGGAAGAAGATGGACCAATTATATCCTTGTTTCGGCAACGAGCCAAGAAACCTAAGGCTGGGACTGTGTACGGATGGGATGAATCCGTACGGTAATTTGAGTAGCCAACATAGTTCATGGCCAGTTCTACTTGTAATTTACAACCTTTCTCCATTAATGTGCATGAAACGCAAATACATTATGCTGTCTATGATGATTTCGGGACCAAAACAACCCGAAAATGACATAGATGTCTATTTTCAGCCGTTGTTGGAGGACTTGAAAAAGTTGTTCGTGGAAGGCGTTGATGTGTACGATGCATACAAAAAAGAAACCTTCAAGATGCGGGCAATGATCTTCTGTACGATTAATGATTTCCCAGCATATGGTAACTTGCCCGGGTATTGTAATAAGGGCCATAAAGCATGTCCCAAATGTGGAGAGCACACTGATTTTCATCATCTTGAGCATGGCAAGAAGACAGTGTACCTCGGTCATCGAAAATGGCTTGAATCAGCCCATCCATATCGTCAATTGAGGAAAGCTTTCAACGGCAAAAAAGAGAAAGAAAAAGCTCCAGAGACATTAACTCCTGAGCAAGTCTATGACCAGGTGAAAGACATTAACGTGATATTTGGTAAGACACAAAAGAAAAATCCGGTCGAGAAATGCTTATGGAAAAAAAGATCGATTTTTTTCGAGCTTCCATATTGGAAGAGTCTTGAGGTGAAGTATTGTATTGATGTGATGCATTTGGAGAAGAATGTGTCAGATAGTCTTCTCGGAACGCTTCTCAATATAAAAGGTAAGAGTAAAGATAGTGTGAATGTACGAAAGGACATGGTTGCCATGGGAATACGAAGGGATTTAGCTCCAGTGTCTCATAGGAAGAGGACTTATTTACCACCAGCTTGTTACACATTATCGAGAAGTGAAAAAAAGAGTTTATGTGAATGTTTGCGTGGTGTTAAAGTGCCTCAGGGATTTT
>BMAC01000847.1:36930-58386 GCA_014905375.1 Phtheirospermum japonicum
CTTTTATTCATTTCTCTTTGTACATTTTTTTAATATATCAAATATTTGTACTAATTTCAACAAGCTGGTTAATGTTATTCATGAATCACCCTTCTTGATATCTTTTAATTTTATTGTGTAAACAGGCTGCGTTAACAGGCATGGAGGGTCACATTGATGATGATGGTCAGCTTCCATCTTCCGATCAGCCGGGCACTTCAGTTCAGCCGACCAGTACTCGCCAACCTCGCAGACCGACACGCAAGGCAAGGATGATTTCAAGAAATCAGGCTAAATGGAAGGTTTTAATCGACAAGCATCGATTTCAGGCTATTGGACCCAATAAGAAAACTAAAGAGCCAAGTATACTAATCGGTTCGTGGAAGCAAGTGCCAGCCACTACTAAGGAGTTGGTTTGGCAAGGGATATTGGTACGAAGGTTTTATCATTTCTCTTTATGTGTTTTTCAATCAAAATGTTGTTTCATTATCAACTAATAAATTTTATTCTATAATGTAGGAGAGATTCGATATTTTTATTGTTGATGGCGAGAATGAAATCGAGTTTTCTCAATGTGATGTGAAATTGCAATTGAAGTTAAAGAAGAAGATGATAAGTTATGTTGGGGGGCGTTGGGTTGTTTTCAAGACTAACCTCACGAATGATTACATATATGGTGATATAAAAGAGCCCCCGTATGTAAAGGATTACAAGTTCCTCGATAAAGTTACTTGGGATGCTTTCGTTGCGTTACGACTCACTTCAGAGGAGAAGGTAATATTTTTCTGCGTATGTGAGCTTGTGTGTTCATGTTTCTGGGACTGTTATTGTAAGCTTTGGTGGGCTTTGATTGGTTTGTGGTCAAAAATGCAAATTTTTATAGTTTGAGGACTAATATATAATTTCATGGTATTTTTACATTTTAGTAATTTTGAGGACTAATATAAAGTTATATCAGAAGTTGAGTAATTTCATGGTATTTTCATTTTAACTTGCTCGAACTATTTATGTTCCTCTTATTATAACAATATGAGTATTTTCTTCTCCTCTTTCCAATTAATCAAATTGTAGGGCACTGTGTGTGTGATATAATATATTATAATTTTGAGGACTAATAAATTTTATTGTAACATACATTTTTAACAATATTGTAACAAACATTTTTACATATAATATTGTTTCAAGTGGTGTTTTATAATATAGTATATTTATAATTTTGTAAAATACTTAATGATTCCCAACTTCTGATATACTAACATTTAATTGAAATTTTGATGGCAGGAAAAGAGGAAGAAGGCCCAAGAAGTGCAATCTCATAATAAGTHRRCACAGAGGACATCTCGTGGAGGTTACAAACTTTTGGAACAAAAAATGATGGAAGAGAAGGTTAAGGAGAGACAAAAAAGCCTCACAGGATCCTTCGGAGATAATCCCTCCTCCATCTCCCCCAACTCGGCATGAGAAATGGAAGAGAGCGCGCATGAATTCTCATGGACAATATACCACTCCAGAAGCGAGAATTATTGCTGAAAAAATTGTAAGTTTTCTTTCGTGTATCAAATAGAAAAATGTATTAATTTTTAGACATGATTATCAAAACTAACTTCTGTACTAGAATTAACCTTATTACATTTGTTGCAGGAGTCTTTAGAGGAACAACAATCTTCCGGCWGTTTCAAAGAATGTGGCACAAATGATTTACTTGCTGTTGTAGTAGGCAAGCTCGATCATCCTTGCCGTGTAAGAGGAGTTGGGAAAGGATATACAGTGAGTACCTACTTCGGAAACCAACGCCAACGTAGTGGAATGGTGTCACGAGCGAAATTCAATAGCACCATTGCTGAAATGGAGAAGAAGATACAAATAATTTTGAGCTCTCAAGCCACATCCGCCGGACAGCCCATCACTCCAGTAGTCGATAGTGCAAAAGGGAGTAATACTTTTGCGGATCAGGATCCCGATCTTTTGGCCCCTCACGATGAACACAATGATGAATATGAGTTATATGTTGAGGATCCGCAAAGGAGATTGGTTGCATATGGCCGTCTTGTCGACTTGGGGTCAATTGTTCACCACAAGAAAATGAAAGTTGATGAGGTGAGAGTGACAGTAGTACGCGTTGTAGTAGAAGATGCTCAAGTTCCATTCCCGACAGAAGAGGTCACTAAGGTTGGAGAAGCACCAAATAATCTCATTGTTTGGCCAAGAAGGTTGGTCGAGCGTGTTGGTCGAAAGGTACTTACCTCTTAATTTGATCTACATAAATATTATAGGTAATATATAAAATATAGTTTGTGATGTAAATAATTATAATTTTGATTATTAACAATAGTAATTATTAATTATAATAATAATAATTATAATTCTTATTATTAACAAAGTTTATATTTTTAAACATTATTAGTAAGTACAATATTTGTGGAGTCACTTAAAGTTTTCTTAAATTGTAATTCATCCCCAATTTTAAAGTTTTCTTGAAGTTTATAATTCAGCCCCAATTTTATAATTCAGTCACTTAAAGTCTTCTTAATTATAATTCAGCCCCAATTTTAAAGTTTTCTTAAAGTTTATAATTCAGCCCCAATTCAGCCACAATTTTATAATTCAGCCACAATTCAGCCCCAATTTTATAATTCAGTCACTTAAAATTTTCTTAATTATAATTCAGCCCCAATTTTATAATTCAGTCACTTAAAATTTTCTTAATTATAATTCAGCCCCAATTTCTACAATATTTGCTAATCAAACCCAAAACTAGTAATATTTAAAAATAGTAGTTATTAACGAAAGTAATAATTATAATTCTTATTATTAACAATAGTAATAATTATAATTCTTCTTATTAACAATAGTAATAATTATAATTCTTCTTATTAGCAAATATAGTTATTATAATTCTACTAATTGTTTAGAACTAACATATTATAATTATTTTTGTAGGGAATTTCTCAAAGGGAGCTATTTCCAAAACCCCAGTCTGCATCCAAGACTCAAAGTGATGTGCTGAAAACTTTGTGGTTTGTGGCAGCCGATATTAATCAACCGAAGTATGTATGTATTGAAGCCGGGGTTTTGAGTCTGAAGACAGTCGAAGTGTACGTAAATCAAGAGGACATCATGGGGATGTTGGTAACTCGGAAGATTTCGATTTCGGTCTTGCAATTTTACAACAAGTATTCTCTTGCCTCTAATAATTACAATTAATTATTTGGAACCTAAAAACAATATCAAACTCCCTACAAACTTTTTAAACATTTACAATGTTGTAGGTATCTATATAACGAATTAAGATCATCACAGAGAAACGATAAATTTGGATTGATAAGTCCATTGAATCTTCAGCATGGCAATATCGAAGAAACGATACAAGAAAGAATTGGAGAAAGGGATTTTGAGTGCTTCCTCGCACCTATCTATGAGTAAGAAGTTTCTTTAATTAATAATTATTTATTTCTTGATCTAATAAATTATGTCTTGTTTCACATTTTGTAGGACTCATTGGCAATTGATGGTTCTTTGCCCCAAGTACAATTATGTGGCCTGGTTTTGCTGTTTTCAAAGAAAACCAAAAAAAAAATATTTCATCTAAGATTGAGACGTATGTTTTCTTTAGAATTTTCTTTGCATTAATTTTTATTTATCATTATTTGATGCTTTTGTAATTTATTTTGATATAGAGCATTCAATGCATACCAATTAATGAAAGGGACGCACTCACGACATTTCAAGAAGCTTGATTGGGTTTATCCAAAGGTAATTTATGTTGATGTATAGCAAATTTTAAGATTCGAAAAAATGTTTGAAATACAGCCGAAAGCGTTTCAGATTAATTGATTTATTTACTTATTTCCAGTGTTGCAAACAAGGTGATGCTGATGAATGCGGGCTCTTTGTTATGCGACATATGCTTGAGATCGTCAAACTAGATATTGTTGACTCATTCGAAAAGGTAATTTTAATAAATCAAAATTATTATCATTTTGGTGTAGAAGTCAAATTGTATCCCGGTCAATTTACATTAATTCAAAACTTGTCAACTGATATCTTGTGATTAGTTGTGCATATTGCGTGAGTTGTACGTATTTCCTGAATTATGTGTATTGCGTGTAGGTATTCAATATGGAGGGACCTTATTCGGAAGATGACATTGACGTAGTTCGTAGACGTTGGGCCGAGTGTTTTCTAGAGGTCATTACTTGAGGGTGCGACTGCATTTTATTTTGGTTTGAAGAACAAATATCTCTGATGAAACCTTTTTTTGTATGTGAATTGTGGTTGATTGTTGTCTTGGACACTTGATGAATAGTGTGGTTTCTTTTGTTGTTTTGGGGTGCTTTGAAAGGATTGAGATATTGTAGTTGGTGTTTCCTTTGACTGGATTGATGAATATTGTAGTTGGTGTTTCCTTTGACTGGATTGATGAATATTGTAGTTGGTGTTTTGGGGTGCTTTAAATGGAATGATGAATAGTTTAGTATATTTACGATTGAGATTTGGTGTTTTTAATATTCTATTATAATTTTTTACATTTGGGAAAGACGAATCGTAAAACAGAGCTGATTACAAAAAACCATTCCATATCGGTTTTTTAAAATTACCGTTCTAGTAAGTTGTACATAGTACTGTCAAAACGGGCCGAAGCCCGCGGGCCGGCCCGTTGCCCGCAAAAAACGGGCGGTCTTGGGCCTAGGATCTTCAGGCCCGTTAATCGCGGGCCTATTTGGCCCGCTCCGTTAAGCCCGCGGTTTTCGCGGGCCGGAGCGGGCTGGCCCGCGGGGTTTTCTTTCTTTTTTTTATTTATTAGACTATTATTATTATTATAGAAAATAGAAAAAAATTCAGAATCTCGCAAGCCCTAATTCATTTCTTTCCCTCCCGTCCTTGTGTGTGCGCATGCGTGACCCTCCCTGACCCCGTCTTCTTCCTTCTATCGCCGATGGCCCGACGCCGTTCCCGCTCCGCCACCCTCCAATCTCCACTCCTAGACAGGCCACGATCTCAGCCTCCAATTTCTAAATCCCTAATTCTAAATCACATCCATCAGTAAGTACCCGTCCGTCGCCACCGTGAATGACCTTCGCCCACCACCAGTCTGCATCCTCTTGAGCGTCGCCGCCACCCGTCCCACCAGCCACCACCACCGTCCTCTCCCTGAATTCGATAAGGTTTGGTTTTAATCTGATTTTCTCAAATCTTTCAAACCCTAATTAGTAAATTTTATTTTCAATTATTTGATTTGGTAATCTTTTTTTTTTCTTCTTCTTATTTTCAATAGTAATTTGTAGATTATCTGACATCATTGATTTGGATTTGGATTATTGTGTGATCTTTTCTACGGATTTGGATTTTCAATAGTAATTTGTGATCTGACATCATTGATTTGGATTTGGATTATTGTTATCCATCAAAATATTTTAGAAAGGTTGTTTTTAGTAAAAATACTTGTGATGTCTTGAAAAAGGTTATTTGTCTCCCACTTCGAGTGACTGAACAACTCAACTCTAGATACTTAGGCCTTCATATGGGGATTGGCAAATAATAATAATAATAATAATAATAATAATAATAATAATAATAAAAAATAAATAAATAAATAAAAAGATTGTGTTAAAGTCTGTGTGGGGGATTTCAAACTGAAAAACAGATATCTTGAGTGAAGCTAGGAAAATAGTGTTAGTCAAGTCTGTTATCCCTACATATGATATCATATATGTTATGTCTTGTTTCAATTTACCTGTCTCTGTGTGTAATAATATATGTAAGACTACTACCAAGTTCTGGTGTGGAAGTTCATAAGATGGCCCAAATAAGATCCACTAGGCATGTTGGAGAAAGTTGAGTTTTAAATTTTTTTGGCATTTTTGTGCTAATGGCTATCAAATCATGTTTCATTATTTTTATTTTATTTTTTGTTTGGCGTAAAATGAACATGTCATTATTAATTATAATTATCCATTGAATACTTCTATTTTTTTTAATTATCATATAATAAATAAGAGAGGTGTTTTTTTTAAGGCACATACATATTTCCATGCAACTTTAGAGTACGTTAAATCACTGGACATTTGTTGACAGTTAGCAGAAACTTTAGATTTTGATACTTGATTTAATTAGAATCTAAAAGCTGCAGTGGGTAATTTATCTAGTGGTAGTCTCGGCTTAATATTTAGATTTTGATACTTGATTTAATTAGATCTAAAAGCTGCAGTGGGGTGCTATGTATTTTTGTAATTATGAAATTTATTTTTATGAAATTATTTTGATTTTTGCAGTATGGAAACAGTAGCTCCAAATAATATTGAGCTTGAGCTTGATGGTGACGATACAGGGGCTCGACTAGTGCCAAACGAGGGCAGTGGCTGTGCCTCAACTGTCAAACCGAAAAAGAAGCAAAAGACTGGAAATATTGAAACAAGTCGAACGAGTCATACTTCAGGAGTGTGGGACTATTTCATTGATCTAGGATTTGATCCAGTTGATGGAAAGCCGAAAGCCGAATGCAAAAGTTGCCACAAAGTGTATGTTGCAGGAAAGTCGCAATATGGGACGTCTAGCATAACTCGTCACGTGAATAGGTGCACAATATTGAAATCGAATCTGCAACAAGATGTGGGTGATATGCTTATAGACCATGCCGGGAAGGTACGTAGTAGAAAAATTAATCAAGCAACTCTTCGTGAAAAAATTTCTACGGCTATCATAAAGCATGATCTTCCTTTTTCGTTTGCTGAGTATGAAGGGATTAGGGATCTCCTTGTGTATTGTAATCCGGATGTGAGAACCTTATCTAGAAACACTGCTGCGTCTGACGTGTGGAAAATTTATGCCGATAAGAAAAAACAATTAAAAAAAATATTAGCTGATGTTCCGAGTCGAATTTGTCTTACATCTGATGTTTGGACAGCTTGCACATACGAGGGTTATATATGTTTGACTGCTCATTTTATTGATGCTAATTGGAAATTGAATAGTTTCATACTCTCTTTTGCCGATTTTCCTCCTCCACATACGGGAGTTCAATTGGCAAATAAAGTTTATGAGTTGTTGAGCGAGTGGGAAATTGACAAGAAAATATTCTCATTAACATTAGACAATGCCTCTAATAATGATTGCATGAAAGACATTTTGCGTGATCAACTTTGTATTCAAAATAGTCTGTTATGTGATGGTGAATTTTTTCATATTCGTTGCTCTGCACATATATTAAATCTTATTGTGCAAGAAGGTATGAAAGTTGCTATTACTGCTCTGCGTAAGATTAGACAAAGTGTCAAATATGTGAAGGGGTCGGAAAGCAGAATGATAGTATTTGAAGAGTGTGTTAAACAAGTGGGCATTAAAATGGGGGTTCATCTAAGGTTGGATATAACTACTAGGTGGAACTCTACATACATGATGCTTGAGAGTGCTTTGAAATATCGGCGTGCATTTAGTAGACTTTCTATGACTGATAGTAATTACACTTTTAATCCATAGGTTGAAGAATGGAGCAGAGCTGAAAAGATGTTTGACTTTCTTCGTCCCTTTTATGAGATTACGAAATTGATATCTGGTTCCACTTACCCGACTTCCAACTTGTATTTCATGCAAATTTGGAAAATTGAGTGCTTGTTGCTAAATAATCTGAATAATGAAGATATTATCATAAAGGATATGGTCAAGGAGATGAAAAAAAATTTTGATAAGTATTGGGCCGAGTACAGTGTAATTCTTGCACTTGGGGCTGTCCTTGATCCTCGTATTAAATTCCAGTTGCTGGAAATGTGTTATAATAAGGTTGATTCGTGTAGTGCTTCGGCGAAGATAGATAATGTGAAAGGAAAATTGAACATTTTGTTTGAGCAATATTCGAAAATATCAGAAAATGCCACAAGTTCTTCATCGCACGATCCTATGCATTCTTCTCAGCCTCAGCCTAGTGCAAGTGAATTTGGATTAGATGCATATGATCCAACTGACGTAAGTTTGTTTTTTATTTATATTTAATTTAAAATATTTGAATAAGTTCAAATATAATTATTCTATTATACATCTCATGTTTTTTTTTTTCTTATGCATGATTGGGTAGGTTTTTAAGATGTTTGACAGTCAAGTTGTTAACAAGGCTGGAAAAAGTCAATTGGAGATATACTTGGACGAGACAAAGCTTGAATGGAGTCAATTTCAGAATTTGGATGTCTTACAATATTGGAAAGACAACAAATATAGATTTCCCGATTTAGCACGGATGGCTTCCGATGTTTTGAGCATTCCTATTACCACGGTGGCTTCAGAGGGTGCATTTAGTATAGGTGCTCGAGTTCTTACCAAGTATCGAAGTTGTCTTCTTCCTAAAAATGTCCAAGCGTTAATTTGCGCACGCAATTGGTTACATGGTTTCACTCCTATTGGTAAGTCTAATTCTACGTGTTACATATGTGCATATATTCTTATTTAAGTTTAATTTATAATTATCATGTGCGGAGTTTCTAATTTCTTGTGTGTTTTATAGATGATGTTGATGTGGAGACGATAGAAGGAACGTCGACAGGGGTGGGTTCAACTGCTTCCGAGGTTGAAGATCAATGTGGAGAAGATTAGGTGCATATTACTTGATTTGGACTTAATTATGTTTCGTTTGAATCCGATTGAATGGTTTGTTGGAGTTTGGTTATTTGAACTTTGGATGGTTTCGATTTAATTTGGACATGGATATGGTTTGTTGGAGTTTGGTTATTTGAACTTTGGATGGTTTCGATTTGATTTGGACATGGATGTGGTTTTTCTAATGGCTTGTAATTTGTATAACTTTGGKATAGCTCTGTTGTAATTTGTATAACTTTGAAATGGTTTGTAATTTGTATTGTTTTTGTTATCTTTTGAATGGTTCTGTAGTTTATTTGATAAAATTTGTATTCTGTATGAAATGGTGTGTAGGTTTTTATCAAATATTTTTTATTTTGTTCAGTTTGGCACTTTCTTTTCACAAATTTGCACCTTTGGACTGCTCAGCCCGCGGGCTGGCCCGTTGGCCCGCGGGCCATCTTTCGCGGGCTGCGGACTTTGGATTTTCAGGCCCGCGCAGGAACGGGCCCGCCCCGCCCCGCTCCGTTTTGGAGCAGCCCGCGACGGGCCGGAGCGGGCTGGCCCGTTTTGACAATGCTAGTTGTACATTCCAGAATGGTATTTGCAAAACACCATTCTGGAAAGTTGTACAATCCAGAATGGTATTTGAAAAAACCGATCTGGATAGTTGTATAGTCCAGATCGGTATTTTAAAGTACCGTTCTGGACTGTACAACTTTCCAGATCGGTATTTGTAAAAAACCGATCTTGAATGTTCAACTTTTAGATCGGTTTTTTGAAAATACCGTTCTGGAAAGTTGAACATTCCAGAACGGTATTTTAGAAAACCGATCTGGACATCGTACATTCCAGATCGGTTTTTTACAATTACCGTTCTGGAATGTTCAACTTTCCAGAACGGTATTTTACAATTACCGTTCTGGAAAGTTGAACATTCTAGATCGGATTTTCTCAAATACCGATCTGAAAAGTTGTATAGTCTAGAACGGTATTTTAAAATACCAATCTGGAATGAACAATTTTCCAGAACAATTTTTTCAAATACCGTTCTGGATTGTACAACTTTCCAGAACGGTAATTGTAAAAACCGATCTGGAAAGTGGCGGATAAAGTATAGGAAGGTACCATTCTAGAACAGAATTTTTTTTTCTAGAACAGTTTTTTTTACCCTTCTAGAAAGTCTGCCAATCCAGAAGGGTAAAAAAAGGCGTTCTGGAAAGTCTGCCAATCCAGAACTATGTCACAACAGAAGGTACAGAAAGGCGTTCTGGATAGGCAGAATTACCCTTCTGGATATGCAGTTTCTGCACTAGTGCTATGACTCTGTATTTAAAGATAAGTTTTTACAAGATCATAAATAATTTTACTATTTACTTTTGACAATGGTGAAAGATATTCCTGAGCTAATATCACTGTTTTCTTTTTTACTGTCGCAAAAGAGAAACGACATATAAGGTATTACCTATATAAAGAAATAACGCTTATCTGTCGGCAACTAAAAAACTTTGTATCTTTACAAAATAAGTAAAATGATACGAAATGATACAAGCTTTTCACTCTCCTTTCATCTATTCCAACGGCTAGTTAACGGCTAGTAATTTTTCATTCTATAAAATCACTCACATTTCATTCAACAATTACATCATATTCTCTCATCTTCCTAATAAATTATTAACACCAAGATTTTTCAAAATGTTTGAATGAATGTTGATGATAGTCACCATCATTCTAATTATCGCACTTACCGTATTAATCTTCAGCATGGATTATGGTACAAGTAATTTATTGCTCCGTGTTCTTTTTCTTTGTCTGATTTATTTTATGTTAGTATTTTTGATAGATATCAATATGTATTAGTTGCTATGTATGTTTACACATCTTTATGATTTAAACAATAATCTCCTTAATATCGTATTATTAATGATGTGTACATTCTTTAGAATTCCATAATAATATCCCTCGGAAATTGAAAAATGTTTATATTTACCAGATAATATAAATGCATTAATCATTGTGCTATTTCGGTAAACTGGGATTACAAATGGGATCTTTTGAAATAAGTTTTTCGAGACTATATCGTCCTCGTTCATCATTAAATTGAACCCACAAAGTCAAATCTCATGATGCATGTATCCACTAGGATGTGTCTCAAGAATCTGTTAGATATTATGATCTAAAGACTTCTTACTAAAATCATCCTTGATGAATGATATTTTATCTTCTTGATTTTTGGAGACGTAACCCACAGATTTGCATCGCGTGTCACAATTCCATCGAGCACATTTGTAGCATCCACCTAATCTTTTGGCTCTATGTTTCCTTGCAATATTACTTCTACCCATACCTGGCATATACTTGAATGAGTTTGAGAATTCACCAAATAATCGAACTTGTACTTCGATTAAAAATCGAATATCTTTTGGGATGTCATAACTCATTAACACTCTCAACCTTTTATAAATTATTTTTAAGATATTTAGAAGAAATAGGTAGTATTTACGAAGATTTAAGAACATTGAATCCACTACGAAATTTGGATCTTTATTGATGTGAATATTGTGAATATCTTAATGTTTTATAGACTGGTATGAAGCGTATGAAATACGCTACTGCATTTGAACAGTAAATAGTACTATCAAGAGTATGATCTACACTACTGTGTTTGAACATTGTATTTGAACAATTTTAATTAAAATATCACCAAAAGATGATGTGATATGTCGGTAAATTATTTACGTGTTAAAATAAATACCTTATACTGGGGACAACTGGTTTTAACTAATAATATAATTATTAAAATTGATATTCCATTTGAAGAAACTAATGAATTCTTCGTTAACTGTTCTCGATTAATGGAAATTTATTACTAGAAAAAATTGGGAATGAATTCCTAATAATTTTGGAATGCATGGGGATGAGATATAATATGGGCCTCCATGTGTGCTACTAGATTTTATGGATCCATTAGATAGTCACATGAGTATATGACTCGTAATTGGAAGTTTATGAGGTGATTTGCTCTCAGTATGAGCACGATTTTCAAATCAAAGGATAAAGCTAGTAAGATACAAGTTGGATATCAACTGATAAACTATTAAAAGTCCTCCAGTTCATTGTCAATATCGAGAACATAGTGCAAAATAATATGAACTCCCTTATTGAAATTAAATGTTTATAATATGCCAGTTGTATGAGTATGGTTTCAGATTTCTCTCAACATGAGGGGAAGTATCGATAGTTGGAAATAATTATGAAGTACAAAATGTTATATCCTCACATTCGAAGTAAGAACTTGTAAGATAAAAGATATAAGAAAGATTAATAATGATCTTATATACCAACTGCACATGCTTCATAAATCAAACAACGTTGTAAGCGCTGAATATTTCCCAAAAAAAAAAAAATATTAAATGAATGGTATAAGAGGCATATACTTTTAAAGAGTATATAAATATAATTATAATGTATAAATCCTTGGAGATGATTCATTATGAGATATCTCGATAAATTATGTCGTTATGGAGAATGATATGAAGTTGAAAGGTGTCGACTCACGATAAAAGAATAGCGCTATGAATGATTCTTGATAATGAGGATATTGAAACTTATTGAAAAATATCAATTTTGATGTATATATTCCCTTTATAATGAAAATAGTAATATGTGAGCTTGATGAAGAATGACACTGGAACTTCTAAAGAAGTTTAGAATATATTATTAGTACATGCAATGACTTAAAACAATGATACTGTTGTGAAATATATTTGTAAGTTGTAATCTATTCCTTAGTTGTGGTTTTTATCCCGAAAGACTTTTCCCAACAAGGTTTTTAACGAGGCTGCTGACTAAAACTTTTGTGCACCCCGTTTTTAATAATTAATTTAAAAGCACGCCAGTTTGCTTGCAAGTGTACGAGGTAACTGTAGGGTGATGAGTTTGACTCCAGTCGTATCTCTCGAGGAAACAACTGTTCGGTTTTATCAATATTTTTCTCAATTACGAATAACATACATATACATTTGGGGGTTTGAATAGATTAATTCGATCATTATAAACTAAGATGATAATCAAACTAATTACTTTAAACTAGATTATCAATTACAAACTAAGCAGTAAACTAAAGCTGATTAAACTAATTATTCTAATTTATCAACTAAGATGAATAACTAAATTATCGATTAACGCTACGAAGATTTAGAGCTAATTAACGTATCTAAAGCATGAATTTAAGAAACTATCGCTAAGCAATTGAATCATACGAATCCAAGAACCATTAACTAAGCATAAACTAAATCGCATAAGTAAACTAAATTAACCAATATCCAATATCCAAGCATAAGAAACAATTAAACTAATTAAAACTAGAATTAACTAAAAATTTATCTAAACAATTAACTAGAAAATTATCTAAGGGTTTAGAAAACTTATTGAAACTAAGGAAAGCAATGAAAAGCTCCAGCTATTCCGGAGTTTGAACGCTGATCTTGGGCGAAGATGGATTCTCGAGCGCGAAATCGGTGTTTCGGACGCGTAGAACTTCGATCCTTGATCCGCATCTCCAAATCTTGTTATAAGACGTGGATTTATTGTTATTGAATGCTAGAATACCCTAGGATATCGTCCTTCTGGTGTCTCCCCCTTCCAAAACCCGAAATAATGAGGGTTTAAATAGATATTAGAAGTCTTGGCGCACAAGAAACCCTAATTTCCGAATTCTGGGCCGTCGCGTCGACGGAGCATCGACGTAGCGTCGACTGACGCGTGCAGGCGCTCGGCGGGACTCGGCAGACTTGGTCGGCAGCACTCGGCAGGTCTGGTCGGCAAGTGCGCGCGTCGGCTGGGCAGGTGCGTCGACGGGGTGCGTCGACATCGGACGCTTCAGCAAGCTGCGTCGACGTTGCGTCGACAATGGTGCGTCGACATCGACGCTTCAGAACGTAGCGTCGGCACGTGAAGCGTCGACTGACGCAGTCATGGACTCGCTGACATGGCTCGCGTCGATGGTGCATCGACGGTCGCGTCAGTCGACGCGACTGAGCGTCGGTCTCCGTTTCTCGATCGTTTGCTACTCGTTTCACCGGAAAGCTTGTTCTTCTATTCTCGAACATCGAACTTCGTCTTTTACGTGCTAAACTCTTCCGGTTACTTAGCTGTAAGGTGAAAAACAACAAACATCACCTAATTGCATCAATTAAGATCAAAATGCGGTAAAATAAGCTGGAATTATAAAATTACGGAATTACGCCTAAATCATCCAACTTATACCAAAAACAAATATAAAAACGAACTAAAAAGCTAATAAAAATAAGGACAAATCTACTCTAATCAACTACCCCGCGATTTATTGGTTTGTTCGTCCTCGAACAAACGATAATTTTGAAGTATAACAAGAATGAAAAATAGTTCAAGCAAAGAGTCGTGCGTTGCTACATCGGTAATTTTGAAAATATAGGTA
The DNA here is from genome assembly GCA_014905375.1 of Phtheirospermum japonicum. Lineage (NCBI taxonomy): Eukaryota > Viridiplantae > Streptophyta > Magnoliopsida > Lamiales > Orobanchaceae > Phtheirospermum > Phtheirospermum japonicum. Next base: position 50,930 of record BMAC01000847.1, read on the forward strand.
CAAGTCACGCAACGTCAAACACTTGACCATTATTACATTGTCGTTTCAAAATAAAATCATGCTTCCTCACGAAGGATAGTATATATAAGTACGCTCAAAATCACTCAAGTATTTTCTGCATGGGACGTGTATACACTCAAATCATACAATTTACAAGCACAGTAAATAAGCACAGAAAATCAATCTCTTTTCAATCGCAAAATAAGTGTGCTATCAAAACTAAGAATCAGAAAAGTTCTTTACGGGTTGTAATGTAAGGCTCTTTGGACGGGTATGGTGTAACGCCCGAGTTTTTATCTTCTTATAATATTAAGCCAATTTTTTTATTATTATTATATTCTATTGTTTCAAATACACTAAGTCATTATTCAAATCCAATTGAATTATTTTCAATTATATTATTTTTATTTTTACCAAAACTCAAATTCAATAACAACATTTTATTTTACAAAAGCCTAATCCAACCCCAAATTTAAACAATTATTTTTATTATATTATTTCACCAAAGCCCAATCCAAACCCAATGACTTGGCCCGATTTCAACAAAAACGACAACCCTAACTTTCTAAAAATATATCCATCTTGGTTTTTAAAGAAAATCCAAACCAACATAATTTTTTCATACGGCCGCATTACAAGTAAAACCCATTCTTGTTTTTCAAAAGATTTTCAAAGAACAACAATTCATCATCAAAAATTCATTTTGTCCGGCTGCCGATTTTACACAAAGCCTAAAGAAAATCGTTTGTTTTCCAGTCACCATCCCCCGAACAAGTTTCCGTCTCAACCTCGATCGGACTCGTTACCACCCCCGACAACTCGTTCTTCGCAACCGTTTCCAGCACGTGTCACCAGCCAGACTCATCATCCTCCAACCATGGCCAAATGCCAACCTGAACGCCACCACAACCACGATAACACCACGACCACAGCCCGACCTCCGAGAGGCCACCATGACCACAGCCCGTTTTCCACGCCACTGACCCTCGGAGCCCTGTCGCCAGAAGAACCCCACAACCAAAACCCAAATTGCCGGCCGCGCGTACGAGCCAAAGGTCAGGCCTCGTCGTCTGTCCTCAGACGGAAAACCACCCAAACCCGACCGTCATCAGAATCGATAGCCACCAAATTCGAAACCCATCCCAAAACCAAAACAAAACAAGACCCCACCACAGCCACGTCAAACCCCACCAATGATTCCAGCCCAACCACCACCGTTTCTGCTCACGATCGCCAGAAATCCGAGCCACCCGCCACGTCAATTCGCCCGTTTTCCACCCGCCGGATTGCCCAGCCGACGATTGACGACGGGAGAGGAGCGTGCTGTCGCCGTTTTCTGGTTTTGGGAGAAAGAGAAAAGGGGAAAACGGGTTCTGGGGGCATAAGGATGGGTTTTCTCTTTTAATAACTAGCAATTTCCAAAATATCTCCAATTGAACCCAGAAACTCTTACCCTTGTTCAATTGACCTCCAAAACTTTTATTCTTATTCGATTGAGCCCCCAAGTTACTTGAAACCCTGATCTCAGCCCCAAAACTTATCAAAAACTCCATCCCAGCCCAAAGAACATTCAAGTTATCTTATTTCCACCCTCCAATTTCAAGAACCTTACAAAAACATCCATATCTACCATTCTATTTAAATTCCATGGACCGGGCGTTCGAATAAAGGTTACGAATTCATTATCTTTTCAAAGATTCCAAATTAATTTTTAAATTCAAGTTCTAAGTTAAGCTATTATATTCAATGTAGGAAACGAGGGTTCTCGAAACTAGGATTTTCAAGCACGAGCATCTACATTCGCATTTTCACGAAACAACATTTAAAGGTGGGTGATTCTAAACTCTTTTCAAAACTATGTTTGTCTATGTTAAATGTAATTATATGAATTATCTATGTCTCAATGCAACATTCCATAGTAGCTTTCGAGCTAAAACAATGACAGTGTGTTGTAGCCATTCATTTATGATTTATACGATTTCTTCTTAACATTGTCCGAAGGTTTCTATGTTTGTCTATGTTAAATGCGATTGTATGAATTATCTATGTCTCAATGCAACATTCCATAGTAGCTTTCGGGCTAAAACAACAGTAGCTTTCGGGCTAAAACAACAGTAGCTTTCGAGCTAAATCTATGGTTGGCCAACATCTATGAACGACTGACAGTGTGTTGTAGCTATTCATTTATGGTTTGTATGATTCGTGTTTAATGTTGACAAACAAATCCCCACTGAGCGAGTTGAAAGCTCACACCCATTTTTATCAAACTTTTCAGGTTGAGGAGTTGGATGTGGTACGAGGCGGTGGATGCGAAGATGCTATTTTCGATGCTATTTCATTTTCCTTTCTATGAATTGGTATCTAAATTTTATGTCAAATTACAAATAAATATTGAGACTTGTGTTTCTATTTAAAACTCCTTGAATAGTCGAGTACTACTATTTTGATTCATTAAGTGAATCTCCTATTTTCAAATAAATATTTAAGTTTTATTCACGCTTCCGCTCAATTTTTATTGTGATTGTGATTTATTTAAAACTCACGCCCTTGGTTTTGGAAGTTTTATTTATAAAGAATTAAAATGTTATATTTTTCGAAAATGGGGCGTGACAGAAGTGGTATCAAAGCAGGTCTACGGTTCTGCAGACTCGCTAAAAAAAAAAAATTTTTTTTGTTTCTCGATTTCAAATTTTTTTTTTTTTTAAATTTCACGAGTTAGTCAAAAGTTTTATTACGATATTTCTTCTATGACAACAAGCATCTACCTCCGCCATACCGCACCAACTCCACAAGGTATGCATAAATATTTTAAGTTTTCAATTTCTAAGTCTATTGCATGTTTTCAATAGCAAATACAAAAGTCATTACTATTGCAAATATTTTCAATAACAAATACAAAAGTCATTACTATTGCAAATACTATGCTATGCTATGCTATGCAAAGGGATTTCTATAGACATGGTCACTATGACATTTTACAAAATCGTCGATTGCATATTTTCAATAGCAAATTCAAAAGTCATTACTATTACAAATGTTTTCAATGACGAATACAAAAGTCATTACTATTGTAAATTTTATATTATTATAAGTTTTCAAATTTTTTTTTTCAAGTCTATTGCATGTTCTCAATATCAAATACAAAAGCCATTGCTATTGCAAATGTAAAACAATAAATTTTTTTTTAAGTTTTCAACATTCAAAGTCTATTGCGTGTTCTCAATAGCAAATACAAAAATTTTCACTATTGAAAATGTTATGCTATGCTACGCAAAGAGATTTCTTCTATTGCACGTTATCAATATCAAATACAAAAGCCATTACTATTGCAAATACTATGCTATGCTATGCTATGCGAAGGAATTTCTATAGACATGATCTCCATGATATTTTACAATCACATGTTTTTATGCATGATCTATTCCATGAAAACTATTTTATTTAGTCAAACTATAGATGCTTGTGTGCGAAGAACTATTTCGAATTTCAAGGACGGAATTTTTTTTAGGAGGTAGGATTGTAACGCCCGAGTTTTTATCTTCTTATAATATTAAGCCAAAATCTTTTTTTATTATTATATTCTATTGTTTCAAATACACTAAGTCATTATTCAAATCCAATTGAGTTATTTTCAATTATATTATTTTTATTTTTACCAAAACTCAAATTCAATAACAACATTTTGTTTTACAAAAGCCTAATCCAAGCCCAATGGCAAGCCCAAATTTAAACAATTATTTATATTATATTATTTCACCAAAGCCCAATCCAAACCCAATGACTTGGCCCGATTTTAACAAAAACTACAACCCTAACTTTTTAAAAATATATCCATCTTGGTTTTTAAAGAAAATCCAAACCAACACAATTTTTTCATACGGCRGCATTACAAGTAAAACCCATTCTTGTTTTTCAAAAGATTTTCAAAGAACAACAATTCATCAWCAAAAATTCATTTTGTCCGGCTGCCGATTTTACACAAAGCCTAAAAAAAATCGATTGTTTTCCAGTCACCATCCCCCGAACAAGTTTCCGTCTCAACCTCGATAGGACTCGTTACCACCCCCGACAACTCGTTCTTCGCAACCGTTTCCAGCACGTGTCACCAGCCAGACTCATCATCCTCCAACCATGGCCGAATGCCAACCTGAACGCCACCACAACCACGATAACACCACGACCACAGCCCGACCTCCGAGAGGCCACCATGACCACAGCCCGTTTTCCACGCCACTGACCCTTGGAGCCCTGTCGCCAGAAGAACCCCACAACCAAAACACAAATTGCCGGCCGCGCGTACGAGCCAAAGGTCAGGCCTCGTCGTCTGTCCTCAGACAGAAAACCACCCAAACCCGACCGTCATCAGAATCGATAGCCACCAAATTCGAAACCCATCCCAAAACCAAAACAAAACAAGATCCCACCATAGCCACGTCAAACCCCACACCACCGGATAACCTGCCGACTCCACGTCTGCCGCCGCCTTCACCGCCGCCTACGAGATCGCCTCCTCCGGTGTTGCACCAATTGCCATTGCCGATCCCAATTCCAGGAGAGGGAAATCGCCCGGGCCGGAGAGGGAGAGACGCCTGGATGCCGTCGTCCATTTTTCTGACGCCATCGTGCACATCCTTGCCGGAAGCGCTGCGCCGATAGCCAACCGCCGCTACGGGTCGCCGAATGCCGCCGCCTCGCAAACGCTCCACTATTGCCGTCGCGCCTCCACCGCTGCGAAACGCCGCCACCGCTGCCATCGTGGCTTCACTGCCGCCAATGATTCCAGCCCAACCACCACCATTTCTGCTCACGATCGCCAGAAATCTGAGCCACCGCCACGTCAATTCACCCGTTTCCACCCGCCGGATTGCCCAGCCGATGATTGACGACGGGAGAGGAGCTTGCTGTCGCCGTTTTCTGGTTTTAGGAGAAAGAGAAAGGGGAAAACGGGTTCTGGGGGCTTAAGGATGGGTTTTCTCTTTTAATAACCAGCAATTTCCAAAATATCTCCAATTGAACCCAGAAACTCTTACCCTTGTTCAATTGACCTCCAAAACTTTTATTCTTATTCGATTGAGCCCCCAAGTTACTTGAAACCCTGATTTCAGCCCCAAAACTTATCAGAAACTCCATCCCAGCCCAAAGAATATTCAAGTTATCTTATTTCCACCCTCCAATTTCAAGAACCTTACAAAAACATCCATATCTACCATTCTATTTAAATTCTATGACCGGGCGTTCGAATAAAGGTTACGAATTCATTATCTTTTCAAAGATTCCAAATTAATTTTTAAATTCAAGTTCTAAGTTAGGGTATTATATTCAATGTAGGAAACGAGGGTTCTCGAAACTAGGATTTTCAAGCACGAGCATCTACATTCGCATTTTCACGAAACAACATTTAAAGGTGGGTGATTCTAAACTTTTTCAAAACTATGTTTGTCTATGTTAAATGCAATTATATGAATTATCTATGTCGAAATGCAACATTCCATAGTAGCTTTCGAGCTAAAACAATGACAGTGTGTTGTAGCCATTCATTTATGATTTATATGATTTCTTCTTAACATTGCCGAACGTGTTCTATGTTTGACTATGTTAAATGCGATTTTATGAATTATCTATGTCTCAATGCAAAATTCCATAGTAGCTTTCGAGCTAAAACAATGACAGTGTGTTGTAGCCATTCATTTATGATTTATATGATTTCTTATTAACATTGCCGAACGTGTTCCATGTTTGTCTATGTTAAATGAAATTGTATGAATTATTTATGTCTCAATGCAACATTCCATAGTAGCTTTCGGGCTAAAACAACAGTAGCTTTCGAGCTAAACAACAGTAGCTTTCGGGCTAAAACAACAGTAGCTTTCGAGCTAAATCTATGGTTGGCCAACATCTATGAACGACTGACAGTGTGTTTTTGCTATTCATTTATGGTTTGTATGATTCGTGTTTAATGTTGACAAACAAATCCCCACGGAGCGAGTTGAAAGCTCACACCCATTTTTACCAAACTTTTCAGGTTGAGGAGTTGGATGTGGTACGAGGCGGTGGATGCGAAGATGCTATTTTCGATGTTAATTTATTATCTTTTCTATGGTTTGGTATCTTTCTTTTATGTCAAGTTTAAAATAAAGTTTGAAACTCGTGTTTCCGTGAACAGTCGAGTTAATGCTATTTTGAATTATCAAGTGAATCTCCAATTCTTAAATAAATATTTAAGTTTTATTTACGCTTCCGCTCAATTTATGTTGTGATTGTAATATATTGAAAACTCATGCCCTTGTTTTTTGAAAGTTTTGTTTATGAAAAACCAAATTTTACATTTTTCGAAAATGGGGCGTGACATATGGAATATATAAGTCGTGTGGCTAAATAACCCCCCAATTAATCTAATCACGAAGCAAGTTGATTCACCTCGTACAAAAATAAAACCTGACTAAACACTCATAACTTAGCCTTTTAAATATAGGCTATTTCCCAACTCGCAAACCGTAAAACCGACTTGAAGCTCAGAAACCACTTAAATGAAATTGAAGCTTATAAATACGCTTCCTTACAACTCTTGCCTTTAAAACAATAGGTTTCATAAACAATAAACAATAAAACACAAGCCTTTATAAGCGCGTAGGCAATTACTAACACAAGACCCACCATCTTTCTTATCATTTTTTTTATTTTTCCCCCGTTTATTCTTTTTATGGGGTTTCTCTCTTTTTTATTTTTCTCTTTTTTTTTAGATGGTGGTCCTTATTTACAAATTAATAAATTCCTAATAAAAATTCCCAAGACTCAAATAACCAATAAAAATACGAACTCCTACCCCACGCTTTTAATGGGTTGTAGGGTCGTCTCAGAAACACTCATGGCTATAGGCATGGATATTTGGCTAAGATTGGCTCATTCAAAATTTATAGTGGCTAAAAATATATGGATATGGCCGGAATAAGGTTTTATATGCGCCTTAACTTCATTTTCAAAGTTGACTACACACAACGGTTTCAAAGAGATATCAAAACTGAAACTTGTTCACGTACATGCAATGATGATAAACATTCAGGCTATTTACTGGCTTTTTGCATGAAAAGTTTTGAATTGATGCTGTTTTTAAGGTTTTGCGAAATCGATTGCGTCCAAGTACCATTTTACAATATATAATAATAAATTTTGAAAAATTATGCACTCATGTACGCTCAAAGACGAAAACAAATAATCATACATAGTCAACTTTGACAGGCATGCCATACAAACACAATTAAGAGTAGAAATAGCAATTAATCACGTTTAAGCATATAATTATTACAGGCCAAGTATCAAATAAAATTACACAATTAATCAATACAAATCACACTCGACCACCCCCCTCTAAAAATCCGGGCAATCTCCGGATTGCCACAAATACATCCAAAAATCAAAAAGAGGAAGGAAAAAGAAAACATCCCTGAAATAATAGTAGT
>BMAC01000847.1:58441-75355 GCA_014905375.1 Phtheirospermum japonicum
TTTGTTTTTGTGTGTTTTATTTTTCTTTTAGGGCAATTCATATCACGTACGTTGAAGAAGTGGCCAATTACACAAATCACGAATAGCGGCTCGCTTGCTCCATATCCTCGTCGCCATCGTCGTCGTCATCGTGTAGTCGAGACGAAGATCCTCCTCTAGTCGATGACCTCACTCGGGGTGCCGGTGCACGCATGAGTGGTAGTGAAGAGGTCCAAAGCGGGCTAAGTCCGTTTGCGGCCGGATCAAACGCGAAGTGACGGGCGAGGCCGGTAATGTATGTCACAAATGAGAGAAGTGGCGACTTGCTTCCCGGAAAACCCTTGGTGACATTTTAAAGTCCTAGCAAAATAAGCGGGTACAATCAGACTTGACGACCATCAACGAGGCATTGTAGAACATAAAGCTCGGCCTTGGTCGCGTAAGTTGCCTCATTTTTGCAAAGTATAATGTGGCCTTGTAGGCGACGTAGAGTGCGTCGTCTTGAATCTTAGAACACGGGAATCGCTTGCAATCGCCAACGTTACCCCCGATAATCATTCCCCAAAAGGAGGCTAAATCGAAGCCTTGAACTCCAACCGGGTGGTCCCCTACGGTTGGGAAACCAAAAATGTTGCCAAAAATTTCCTTGTCGACAACCACATCATTCCCTCCTAGCCGACAAGAGAACCTCTCGTCGTTCCGAATCGCCAAAGTCGAGAAAAACTCGAGCATGAGTTCTCGAAAACTGGGCAAGTGCATTTGGGCAAAGTACCCACACCCGAGGCCATCTACATAACGCGAAAGATCGGTGTGGTGGTCCGACCCATTCGAGGCCTCATCCTCAATCCCTTGGACGTTCAAATTCCTATGAGTAGCAAAACCCCATTTCCGAATGTTCTTGAACATGTCCCCTTCCTTTTTATCAAAGATCGGGAACGGTGCTCCATATTTCCCCGAGATATCCTTACGTTTTCCCGCTCGAGACATAATTAATCAATACGAAGTGAACGGGATTGAAAAAAAACTTGAAAAATAAGACTTTTTGTTCTTTGGGGAATTTTGTCGAACACTTGGCGTGCATGTTCAAACAACTAAGAACTTTGAGTAACTCTAGCACCAAAAACTTCCCACACAATCAATAACAACAATAATATGATCCCAAGATAGTTTCAAGCGAAGTACCTCGTTGATTGTTCGTAGAAACGACCGAATTGTCCGGAATTGGCCGAATTTGCTTCAAAACTGTTTTTGAACACAAATCGACTTGCAAGAGATAAGTATATTTTTCTGGGCAATATTGTGTATGTGAGGTGAATTGTTGTGGTTTGGTTTGGTGGTTGTGAGAATTTGAAAGACTTTAAAAATTTTTGAAGAAGAAGGAAGAAATTTGAAGTGAGAAGTGAAAAGTGAAAGGAAAAAGGGAGTTTGGGGCGAATTTAAGCTGCTTCCCAGCTTATTCCCGCGGGTCAATGGTATATGGGTCGGGTTAACGGGTCAAAATCTGGTTTAAAACGCGTTCTGGGCTGGTCCGCGGGTTGCGTCGATGCTGCGTTGACGCCGCGTCAGTCGACGCGACAGAACATAAATTTCCAGGCATCTGGCGTCGACGCTGCGTCGATGCCGCATCAGTCGACGCGACAGAAGACAAATTCTCGGCATTTCACGTCGACGCCGCGTCGACTGACGCGAGCAGGTGCTCGGCGTCGATGCGGGCGGATTCCTGGGCATCTTTTCCTTCGCTCGTTCGTTCAATCCTCCTCGTCCGAGTTCTCCATCTGATCTTAAACAAGTAAAAATCAAAAATAAAAATTAAATAAAATGAAAATAAGGTACAAAAGGATACAAATGCTCGGGTTGCCTCCCGAGAAGCGCAAATTTTAACGTCGCTTGCTCGACGCTAGCTTGATCGTTTATCTTTCAACGTACGGTGGATCTCCAAACTCCACCATCTTGCGATTTCTATTTTTACCTCGTCCGTCATGATAAGGCTTCAATCTATGCTTGTGAGCTTGAAAGGACGATTTGCCAATCTCATCGTACAACGTGGCTACGCCGTACTCATCAAATTCCTTAATTGAGAATGGTCCACTCCATGAAGCTCCAAAACTGGCTGGGTCGTACTTACGTTCGTTATTATACAAGACTAATTCTCCAACCTCAAATTGCGAGTTCTTGACTTTACTCGTGCGAACCTTTCTTGATTTCTTTATCTCCTTCGCCCAATCGCCTAAATACGCCTCGCCCGTGTTCTTCTTGAAAGTGAAATTTTTGCTATGGTCGAGGAAATCGTGCCTCGAACGATTTATTGTGGTTTCGAATCCACCTTTTGCTCGAATTTGTGCGAACACTCCTCATCAAAATTGTCTCCAAATTCTGCCACGATGTCGCGTATGTCAATTCCCAACAACTTGATCAATTCTTCTCCACTTAAGTGCATATGATCATCGGACTCGTAATCTTTACACGAATTAACTTGCTTGTTCCTTCCCTTGATAGAAACTCCGGCGTCGTCTCCGTCGCCTAACTTTTTGAAAGTTGCAATCTCTCGTATTTCGTTGACGCATGATGCAACGGGGTCAATGAATAAATCTTCCTCTTGCATAATAGGAGAGGGAGTGTTGTGAATATCTTTCAGAGAAAAGGTCACTGTTTCGCCCAAAACAGTCATCGTCATTCTCCCTTTATGAACATCAATAAGAGTATGGGAAGTCGCCATGAACGGTCGCCCTAATAAAATGGTGTGCTCGTTGTCCTCAGTCGGGGCTTTACCAATGTCCATAACCACAAAATCAACCGGAATTACGAGCTCTCCAACTTGCACTAAAACATCTTCGACTACTCCCAAGGGTCGTCGGGTCGAGCGATCGGCCAATTGTATGCGCATGGTTGTCGGCTTGAGGGGTCTAAGATCAAAATCTTGATAAAGCGAATAAGGCATTAGATTAACGCCCGCTCTAAGATCCAACATACCTACTGCCTTCTTCCCATTAGCTAGTGAAATCGTTATGCAAAACCTGCCAGGATCGCGTTCCTTAGGTGGTAAGGGTTTCTTGAAAATTGCGCTAACTTCCTTCGGTAACGGAACGTATTGAGTTGTCGCCAAACGTCTCTCTCTCGAGGCAAGTTCCTTGAAAAACTTGACGTAGGCGGGCATCGTCTTGATCACTTCTAAAAGTGGCAGGTTTATATTCACATTCTTCAAGAGATTGTACAGCTCCATAAATTTCTTATTCTCCTTTGCTGGACGTAATCGGCTCGGAAAAGGAACAACATCCTTATACTGCATCGTTGTTTGCTTCGGTTGCGGCGGTTCATCGTTGCCAGAGGTGTCGCTGGGAATTTTCCCTTGAATAGAAACAGGAACATATCTATTGGCGGATTTATGTATCTTGTCCACTGGTTTAGGAACAAGCTCCTCATCTTGGTTCTCTATGCCATTGTCGATCTTCTTCCCACTGCGAAGGATATGAACCGCCGATGCTTGCTCCGGTTGGCTTGGTAGCTTGTCTTTCTCCTTACTTGACCTAGCAATATCAGTTGCTATTTGTCCCATAGTTCTCTCCATCCTATCCACGTTTTTAGCTAGATCATGCACAATACTGGAAAGATGGTCAATTCCGCTCACCTTCTTTGAAAGTTCGTCAATCTTCGCGTTTACCTTCGTAAGCCCTTCTCTATTACTGATCATCTCAGCTACTTGATTTTGCTGCCAAACCAGCAGCTGATCGTTCAGTTGGCTTGTATTTGACGTCTGCCCTTGCGTATGAAAGTTATTTTGTAACGGTGGCACTGGTGGTGCTTGAGCATATTGTGGTGGTGGATATTGTGGGTCAGGTGGCATATGATTTGGATTGCCCGGACCCCACTTGAAAAGAGGATTATCACGTTGTGGCGTGTACTTCTTTTGGTTCGAATAGCTTTGGATCGCGTTAACCTCCTCTTGCTGCTCACTGTTGTTAGGACATGCGTCTGCTAAATGCTGGAGGGATCCACACAGGTTGCAATTCGCAGCTATTTTCTGTGCAGCGGCCTTACTAGCTCGCTTGGCTTTCCAAGCAGCTAATTCCTCGTCGAAAATCTCTGCACATTTCGCCTTAACTAACTTGCCATCATCTAAATCAGGGTCGGGGATGGAAACTTCGTTAACTCTKKTCTTACGAGGCCGAGAATTGGTTTGTCTAGACTTTTCGCTTTGCTTCTCCAACACTTGTCTTGCCTCGTGTGCTGTCAAATCTCCAAAATCTCCTCCCGTTGCTATCTCTACCTCCTGTTTCCCATGGTCCAATAAACCATCGAAAAAGAACTGGTTAGTCATCTCCGGAGAATAATTGTGGTGGGGGCAAGCTTGCAAAAGTGTCTTGTAGCGCTCCTACGTTTCGTGAAATAGCTCTCCTTCTAACTGCTCAAAAGTAGCGATTTGTCTCCGAAGATGCCCCGTTGTTTGGGCTGAATAATATTGGTTTAGGAACTTTTTGCTAATCATGTCCCAGTCGGTTAACGAACCAGGCTCTAAGGACAGTAGCCATGACTTCGCCTTGTCCTTCAAGCTGTACGGAAAACAAATCATCTGGACCTCCTCTTGGTGAAGGCCATGAACTACGAATCGACCAACTTCATCAACGAAATAATTTAAAAATGCCAAAGGGTCTTCATGCGCATTCCCATGAAAGGTTGAGAGTAGGTTGAGTTGATGCGGTTTAATTTCCACTTCCCTCGCGATCGGTCCAAGAAAAATGGCGGACCTAAAGGGCACAACCTTTGGACATGCCAAGTCATGCTGTCTAAGTGCTCGATCTCCCCTTGGTTCTCGAACTTGGTCATATGCTCTCTCGTAGTGGTCGTTACGCGCGTAATGGTGCTCGCGCTCGTATCTCCTTCCGAAATTGTTTTGCTCGTAACCATGACCTTGATTTTCCAACCACTCGTTCACGTGCCTTTGATTGTTAACATAGGCGTTTCGCTGCAAAACATCCTCATTCCTAAATTCCACGTTCTCGATGTTGTGCTGACACATGACATTGTTGTTCATCTCTTCGTTTTGCCTCAAATTCTCCATGTTGAGCGGGTGATTGACTATGTTGTGCTGCTGGTTAACTCATTCGTTTCTCCTTTCGTCACGTCTTGTAGAGTGTGATTTGTTTGGCTCACTACCATACCCAGTTCGAATGGGGCATGGTGGTGATCTCGGTGGTGAATCGCCGTTTCGAACCGAATGTGCTCCTAACATAATGTCGGGAACTTGATCGCAAGCGAAATCAGTTGCTGTCGAGGAATTGTCCTCAGGAATAAGAACGGGTCTTGGTCTTGGCGGATTTGAACGGTGAATGTTGTCAATGAATGGTACAAGGTCGCGTTTGAAGTGATCGCCTTCCTTGCATAAACTCAACAACACGTCAACGTACCAAATGGCAAAAACCATGTAAAAACAATAGAAATAAAATAATAAATTAAACAGAAAATAAAACGAAAAACATCTTTAATTCCTACTCGTTGCTTCCCCGGCAACGGCGCCAAATTTTTGACTCAAACTTTTGTGCACCCCGTTTTTAATAATTAATTTAAAAGCACGTCAGTTTGCTCGCAAGTGTACGAGGTAACTGTAGGGTGATGAGTTTGACTCGAGTCGTATCTCTCGAGGAAACAACTGTTCGGTTTTATCAATGTTTTTCTCAATTACGAATAACATACGTATACATTTGGGGGTTTGAATAGATTAATTCGATCATTATAAACTAAGAAGATAATTAAACTAATTACTTTAAACTAGATTATCAATTACAAACTAAGCAGTAAACTAAAGTTGATTAAACTAATTATTCTAATTTATCAACTAAGATGAATAACTAAATTATCGATTAACGCTACGAAGATTTAGAGCTAATTAACGTATCTAAAGCATGAATTTAAGAAACTATCGCTAAGAAATTGAATCATACGAATCCAAGAACCATTAACTAAGCATAAACTAAATAGCATAAGTAAACTAAATTAACCAATATCCAATATCCAAGCATAAGAAACAATTAAACTAATTAAAACTAGAATTAACTAAGAATTTATCTAAATAATTAACTAGAAAATTATCTAAGYGTTTAGAAAACTTATTGAAACTAAGGAAAGCAATGAAAAGCTCCAGCTATTTCGGAGTTTGAACGCTGATCTTGGGCGAAGATGGATTCTCGAGCGCGAAATCGGTGTTTCGGACGCGTAGAACTTCGATCCTTGATCCGCGTCTCCAAATCTTGTTATAAGACGTGGATTTATTGTTATTGAATGCTAGAATACCCTAGGATATCGTCCCTCCGGTGTCTCCCCCTTCCAAAACCCAAAATAATGAGGGTTTAAATAGATATTAGAAGTCTTGGCGCACAAGAAACCCTAATTTCTGAATTCTGGGCCGTCGCGTCAACGGAGCGTCGACGTAGCGTCGACTGACACGTGCAGGCGCTCGGCGGGACTCGGCAGACTTGGTCGGCAGCGCTCGGCTGGGCAGGTGCATCGACGGGGTGCGTCGACATCGACGCTTCAGCAAGTTGCATCGACATCGACGCTTCAGAACGTATCGTCGGCAGTGCGTCGACTGACGTGGTCATGACTCGCTGACACGGCTCGCATCGACGGTGCGTCGCACCGGAAAGCTTGTTTTTCTATTTTCGAACATCGAACTTCGTCTTTTACGTGCTAAAATCTTCCGGTTACTTAGCTGTAAGGTGAAAAATAACGAAACATCACCTAATTGCATCAATTAAGATCAAAATGCGGTAAAATAAGCTGGAATTATAAAATTACGGAATTACGCCTAAATCATCCAACTTATACCAAAAACAAATATAAAAACGAACTAAAAAGCTAATAAAAATAAGGACAAATCTACTCTAATCAGCTGCCTGGTCACAACTAATATAAAATCTACATAAGATATGTTTACATGTATTACGATGAAATAAAGATATGAGTCTGAATGTCTCAATTGCATGTAAGAACTGAATATGATACATCACTATCTTATGCGATAAATACGAGATATGTGAAAGTCTTTATTCATGAGAAACTACATGAAGGGTATCGACTGGTCTATATGATATACTTGTACAAATCCCAGAAGAATTTTGAGATGCCCGAAGCATACTTATAAAATACGCGTTTGTCCCAGTGAGTTTTTCTAGGAAGGTTTTTAACGATGTAACTTAAAGGCGTATATTAACATGGATAATGTACCCTTTTTCCTTCATTAGGATTTTTTCCCACTAGGTTTTTTCTAATAAGGTTTTAATGAGGCATATTCATGATATGACGAGGACTAAAGAAGACATCAGTATAGTTCCTCAAAGACATGAAATAAGATAGGGTAGTTGTACTCTTTTTCCTTTGATCAAGTTTTTTTCAATAGGGTTTTCTTGACAAGGTTTTAACGAGGCAATACATGAATACTCCTACAAGAATGATCAATATGAGGGGGAGCGACTTTACACTTACACATTGCTCAAATTTTGTTCCATGGGTTTTCCTAGCAACGTCATGGTATAATAGTATATTATCGACACAAGATCTACTACAAATAGTTTTTGAAAGTTCTTTGCCCATTAAGTTTTTCTTCAACCATTTTACTATTCATGAATAGTAATTGTATTTATTATTGATAGTGTGAATGACTATTTTGCCTCTGATGAAATTATGTAATTATGATTGTACCATTGGAAGTTTCCTTATAAATAGGGCTTCACTATAATAAAATATATACCTGAGTATTTCTCTATATAATTTCTCCATTTTCTCTCTAGTTTATAATAGGACCATTAATCTCCCACGTACAAAAAACCAAGGACTTCTATTCAATGATTCTTAAAAAAATTGTACAATTGAAAAGAAAAAGGAAATAAAGTTGGGATTAATTTGAATCTTGAATCTCCAACCTATAGCTGGCCATGGTTCCAAAATCGCCGGTTACGGTTCGGAACTATCTATTCTTGATTCTCCAAAATGGGGAACTGTAACTGGAACCGTGGCCTTACGGTTCCAGATCCAAAACCGGAACCAACGGTTCTGATTACGGTTTCGGTTACGATTTTAACTGAAACTGTCTATCTTTTTATTTTTGTTTTTTTAATATTATTTAAATCTTAAATAATATTTTTGATTATATATAATTTATAATATTATTTATAAATATATACATTATATAATATATATATATATATATATATATATATATATATATATATATATATATATATATATATATATATATATATATATATATTTGAATAAATAAAAGAATCAAGGAACCATCGATTTAACTGACGGTTCTAATCGCTGGTTTAACTGGTGGTTCTAATCGTCGGTTATGGTTTCAATTTCATTTTCGAATCCATCGATTCCATAGTTTTTGTAAACCTAAAACTGTAACGGACCTTTTAAACCAGTTCCAGTTCCGTAACCATTGACTACGGTTCCAAATTTTGAACTATTGACTACAGTTCTATTTATGATTTTTAATCAATTTCTAGTTCCATTTGGCCTGGTCTACAGTCCAACGGTCCTTTAATCTTACCATTTAAAAAAAGGGAATCATAATTGAGGAGTGGGATGGTTGCGGACACCCCCCCTTCCATGCACGTGGAAGAAATTTGTATGTAGACATGCCCACCGGTTTCGAACCGTCGGTTCACGAATCAAATCGGCGGTTCATTTTGTCCATAAACCTCGAACCGCAAACGAACCGTGAAACCGGCTGGTTGCCGACGATTTTTAAACCATCGATTCACGGTTTGGTTTGGCAATTTTTTTTTAATTTTGAATTCTTAAACTTTTAAAATTCATATTTTTTTGGTTTTTTTTCCTATGTTTATTATTTTTAATTATATTAAAAAATATATATTAGGTTAAGTAAGTGAGAAATTGAAATAAATAACACTTTCAATTAATTCAAGAAAATAAATAAATAAAAAGAAATTAAACTTGAACTATTTAAAATATTTGAAGTTAAAATAAGAAATTTTAACAAGAATATTTGGAATTTTTGAAGTTAAAATTTTTTATTTTCTAATTATTATAATTTTTTTAAATGTATGAGGTTAAATAAGAAAATAGAACTAACACTTTAAAATTTTGAATTTATTAAAAAGAAATTGAAATTGAACCATTTAAGATATTTGAAGTTATAATAAAAAATAATTATATTAGAAGAATTTTGAAATTTTGAAGTTAAGTGAGAAAATAGAAATAACATTTTCAATAAATTCAAAAAAAAATTAAAAAGAAATTAGACTTGGATTATTTTCAAATGTTTGAAGTTAAAATTTGAAATTTTAATTACAAATAATTGAAAATAGTTGCCTACGTATCCCTTACTTTAAGAATCAAAGTCTACGTAATTCTCACTTACCTTACTTACCTTAGGAATCGAAAGCGGTGGTGCGGGGGGTGTCATGCTCATCCATTTGCCGACTCATTGCTAGATCCCGTATCATAATACGTCTCGCTCTCTTCATCTTCACCAATAACATTTTTTTTTTGCGTTGGTCAGCGTTGACCTAATCATGAAACAATACTTGATACTCGAGATTGTGAGGCCTAATGTTGGATCTCCGCTGGTCCAGCATGTACCCCCTTCACTGAATGCTTGTTCGATTGAAACGGTTGATACGGGAATGACCAATACCTCCTTCGCAATGATGTTAACAATGGGATAAAGTGATTTTCTCGATGCCCACCAATTCAAAATATCAAACTCGTTGGGCTTCATTTTTCCCCAATGTTCCATACTCAAAAGCTATTGTTAGATAAGTTCCAAACTTTCGATAAGGGTTACAACTGAATGGGTAACCCGAACGCCCTATTCGTGTTTTTTTTCAGACAAGGTTGAAGATGACTCCTTTTCAGACCCTATATGGGCACGCACCTACTCCATTGTTAGTTGGACCTTATGTATGTACCACCAATGAAGAAACTAAGGGGTTTGTGGCTGACATACATAAGATCATGAAGATACTTAGTGAGAATCTCACAAATGCTCAAAACAGAATGAATAATTAAGCAAACAAACATAAAAGTGAGAGGGGATTTGATGACTGATAATGTTTTTCTTATACTATAACCATTCAGGCAAAATTAAGTAATGTTAAAAAAATTGGCTACCTTGTTACGACTTCACTCCAGTCAGTAGTTATCATCAAGGTATTACCGTTAATAAGCAGTTATGGAGATTATAGGGAAAGTTGCATATCATTTATCTCTTCCAAAGGCTCATGCATTCATCTAGTATTTCATGTATCATTTCTCAAGAAGAAGATAAATACATACGCCTCCCTATCCACTATACTTCCACTCACTAACGTGCATTTCAAAATCCACCCCTTTAATAATTCGCAATTCTGGACACTCGAGAAATTAGAATGAGATGGGAAGATGTGCCATATATCTTAATTCAATGGGATGACTTTGGTCCAAAGAATGCCACTTGGGAAGACATGAAGTTTATACGTCGCAAAATTTTAAGATTTAATTCTTGTGGGCAAGGATCCAAATCTTTGTGTGGGTGTGGGTGTGGGGTGGGGTGGGGGTGAGGGTGGGGGTATTGCTGTAAACATGATGACTAAGAATGAGTTTTTGGATGATTCATAGGATACAAGGGATGGATAGAGAATAAATCAGATATACCTTAATTCGGGTATTGAATTGCAAGAGAAATTGGATGAAAAGGAATGAGAAATTATGACTAATTTGGGTAATGCTTCTCAAGAAAGGGATTGGCTGATCCAAAGGAGGTTTAGAATCTATATGGTAGCTGTATAACAATTGGATGAAAAGTTGAGTCAGAAGTTATTAGCCTTTAGATGGAAATATTTCTTTAGTTCTTATTTTAGTTATTATGTATTAATGTTCAGACAGTTGATGCTTTGTTTTTAAGGAAAGCTCTCATTTACTGCACTATCTAACTATCAAACTACCATATAATCTAATACTCCCTCCATTTCTTAATAAGTGTCGTTTTAGAGTTTTTGTTCAAAATTAAGGAACATAATATTTGACCAATACATCCTCAATCAATTAATAATATACATATTTAATTACTTCAATTATTTCCCTTTAGTTATTCTATTACCATAAACTTGTTTATATTTCTTAAAATAAGTGGGGATAAAACTGGAATAAAGTGGCGAAAAATCCTAAAATGACACTTAATATGAAATTAATTTGAGTCTCTAAAATGACACTTATTTTGAAACGGAGGGAGTAATATTTTTATATTCCCATTTAAATAAAATGTATTTCATCTAATCAAAAACCTACCTTATAGTAACTTAATTACCATATTGACAAATCAAGTATATTTGTTCCCCCCCGTCTCTCTCTCTCTCTATCACTTTTTAGTTTTTTTCTAAACCTAAGTTCCTCTCGTCAACCATGAACAATTATCGTGTTTCTATCATGAACGACCTATCGAACACGGACTAAATAGTATTTTGTTGCCTACTCTAGAAAAGTCTGGCAGTCAGAAATCCTATCAGAATGGATTCCTCTAACACAACCTAACCGTCGCGCATAGACCAGATCTGTGACCATCCATATATTCCTGTCAATGCTCTCCCTTCCGTGACGGTCGTGGTGGTAGGGATTACAAATCTATTCGATTGGACCCAATTGAATGAGCGGGGCCGGTAGAAGGTTCAGAGCAGATGGTTAGCGCATGTGAGCCGTGGTTTCTTAAGGTATGCCATGATAGATTCACTATTTCTCTCTCGTGTGATAACTATTCTAGCGGTTGAATCATACACATAAGTCGACGATGGAGAATAATACTAAGGAGACAACGAAACAAACAAGTATCTCCACATCAGAAGGTGTACTGCTTGCCAAAATTTGAGATTTGGGTGTTCAGTAACATATGGGTCATTGAGAATGTGAACCATGTTTGGATTTTGGGGTTCTATTGGGATGAATATATATTTCCACTTGTATTGCAATCTGCATTTGTTTATTTGTTGGGCCTTTTCCCTTTATTTTTATTCCTTTTATACTAACTCCTATCAAATGTTAATAGGGTTAGTATGGAATCTAAAGGGCTGCTTGGTTGGGCAGTTTGGAGGAACTAATAGCTTATTCACCTTGAATCA
Organism: Phtheirospermum japonicum; assembly: GCA_014905375.1. Lineage (NCBI taxonomy): Eukaryota > Viridiplantae > Streptophyta > Magnoliopsida > Lamiales > Orobanchaceae > Phtheirospermum > Phtheirospermum japonicum. The sequence continues at coordinate 70,537 of BMAC01000847.1, forward strand.
TCTTCTTTATACCATTTGGTAAAGGTTTCTAATTATCTCTTGATAGCTGATTAGGCCTAATAAGCTCATTTCAAAAATCTGTAATTTTTAGTTTTTTCTAATTAGCTAATAGCTGATTGGAGAGAATTTCTTTTTTTAAATCCTTTTTCTTTATAAAATATTTTTTATATACTAATATATTATTTTATAGTTCAACATAAATATTATTTTTAGACTTAGTGAAAGATTTATGTATCAAAGTAAATATTTTGGTATCGTTGTTTATGTTTTTTAGGAAGTCTATTTATTATTCTTAATTTATAAAATCTCATTTTTCATAAGGAACTTTTTATTTATAAATATAATTATTTTGGTAACACTGTTTATGTTTTTTTTCTTAATTTTTTAAATATTTATTTTTAGGAAGTCTTTATTTATTATTCTAAATTTATTATTATTTTTTTATATTTTTATCGTTTTTCTTATATCTCTCAATCATGTCTATATCGGTAAATTAACTTTCAATCAACTACATTACCAACAATAATTTACAATCAGCTATCAGCTATCAATTATCAATTATCAGCTATCATACAGCATGTATCAACTCCTCAAATTAGTTTGACCAAGCGGATCCTAATAAGGTTAATATGGAATTTAATAAAGTTAGTATGAAATTTTATAGATGTAATATTGACTTTTGGTTGAAAAGTAAACTTAGTTGTTGTTTTGCATGTAATTGTGGCGATTTTTTCGTGTTTTTAATTAGGATTTTATGTTAATTTTAGTAGTTTTGAGTCAAATTTTATTAAGTTATTAGGTTGTTTTCTTGTTTTGTTGTTTTTCATGTTCCTTGTTGATTTTATATTTAATTGGGTTAAATGACTTTAATTAATTGGAGGTTTGGTGTAATTCTTGAGTTTTGATATTCAAAATTCTCATTTAATCGGTGGCTAAATGATTGGAGTTCAAGCTAAGACATGGAGGCCAAAAATCCAAGCCTAGCATTGCCTATTTGCATGTCCAAGTTGGTGCAAGAGCAAGATTCAGAGTGGCTAACATTTTGGAATGGTGGCCCATTTCCTTGCTTAGGCTTGCCCAAATTCATGCCTAAGGCGCAACAATCTAGGTGGCCCAGAATGACGCCCAACAGCACTCTAGGTGGCCTAATCTGGCGCTCAGCAGCACCCTAGGCGCAAAAGCAGGCAACATTTCAGCGCCTAATCTGGCGCCCATCCAGCCCCAGCCAGCACCCCAACCAGCTCCAGCACACCCCAGCCAGCCCCAGCACACCCGGGCTCGCCCAGACCGAGCCACTTTGAGCCAAATCAAGCCAAAATGTGCCAAAAGGCTAATTTGGCCCATTTAAACCCAATTAAACCTAGTATAAATAGTAGACAACTCTCATTTTGTAAATTATCTCCCATTCCTCCCAACCCAAGCTTAGGGTTGAGATTAAAATTTCTCTCTCTAGATTTTAAATTTAATTTTCAAGCAATTCCTTGGGTTTGTAAGCCTAAGAAGAATCCAAGTATTTCCTTGGATTTTTAGTTTGATGCAATTTAATCCAAACTTGTTTCTTCTTCTCTTTAATTCAAGTAAATTTTCTTTTATTTTTATGCTTTGTTCTTCAATTTCATGCTTGTTCTTCAATTTTATGTCTTTTGCCTTAACTCTTTGATTTCTTACTTGATCTTGTGAATCGTCCATGGAATCTAGGTGAGTGACACACCGAGATCATAGATCGAGTCTCGGATTATTTTTATTTCAAGTCTTTCATATGTTTTATTTTCATGCTTTGTTTCATACTTAATCCATTTTCATTACTTTATCCATTCATGTTTCCAGTTTTGTTTATTTGCATTATTTAGGATTTTATGCTCATGCAAGCATGGTTGTACCTTGTGCTTTCATGCTTGTACTTGATGAAATTGCTTGTTCTTGCTTAATTTTTATTATTGCTTTGCATTTTCATTTCGAGGCATACGACGAGGCATCCGACCAACTTGTTATTTCAATTTCTAGTTTAGCTTAGCTAGTTTAATTGCTTTATTTTCATTTTATTTTTGTTTCTCAAGTTATAAACACTTTGAATCCTTCAATTGAATCGAAATCCGATAATATCGAGCCAATAAACCTTTAATTTTCCAAAACCACGAAAAACAACAAAAACAGTTGTTAGTATGAAATTCGACGTATAATTATGAAATATATGAATTAGTAAGAAATTTGATGAAATATATATAATTTAAGATGTAGTATAATATTTCCATGATATAATATAAGATCCAACGATTTAGTATGTGATTTCACGATATAGTATGTAATTCGATGATGTAGTATGAAATTCAACGAAATAATTTGAAATTCGATAAGTGGCGATCGATGATCGAAAACAACTAGCGGTTTGATTAAGCAATTGGGCCTGAAACCAAGCACTAAATTAGAAATTAAATTGACTTAATTAGACAATATTGGGCCTGAAATCAAAGTTCACTGTGGTTGTACTTAAATAGTGATAATATTATTTTAAACCGTAAATTAAGTTATTTCTTGCGAGTGGCCATTTTTTGCAAGAACTTGAGATAATTTAAGTAGATAGATGCGATGACACCCGCAACCCTTTCTACATTATAATTCGCAACACTAATATAAAAGACATGTCATTACATATCGATTACACAATATTCCCAATTTTTATTCTCTTAATATTAAGAAGACAAATACTGTTTTACTATACTTCAAAAAATTCAAACAAATCACTCTCAAAGACAGACACCTTTAATAGCCATGGCAAGCATTGGATTAACCTTACTATAACCCCCATCCAGCACCAGATTCAGCCCACTCACATATTTAGACTCATCGCTCCCCAGAAAAACCGCCGCCTCCGCCTCAGCTGTCTCCGCCACCGGCCCCTTCAGATTCGCCGAGGCGGCCACCCACCCGGCCGCCGTCTCCCCGTCCACCGCCCCGCCCATGGCAGCCCCCAGTAACGGCGTGGGGATCAAAAAACGGGGAGACGCAGTTGACCCGGATCCCGTGCTTCCCGAGCTCGTTGCACAGCTGGTTTGTGAGCCCGACCACGGCGTACTTGGAGGAGGCGTACGCGATGGGGGCCGCGTCGATGGCAGTCATGGCCGCGGCGCTCGACATGAAGATAATGCTGCCCTTCTTGGCCGGGATCATGACGCGGGCCGCATGCTTTGCACCGAGGAACGCGCCAAAGACGTTGACGGCGTACACCTTCTCGAAGTGGCTCTTCTCGGAGTCGAGGACGGAGGAGAGATGCATGGGAACCGTGATGCCGCGGTTGTTGAACATAATGTCGAGCCGGCCGTGGGCGGAGACGACGCTGTCGACGGCGTTCTTGATGTCGGACTCGTCGGTGACGTCGCAGTGGACGTAGGTGATGGAGGGGAATTCTTTGGAGATGGCGCGGCCGAGGTCGTCCTGGACGTCGGCAATGGTGACTTTGGCGCCATAGGTGGCGAATAGCTTGGCGGTGGCCTCCGCCGAGGCCGCTTGCGCCGCCGGTGATTAATGCCACCTTGCCTTCTAGCCTGATATTTATATTGAGTGTAATTAAGAGATTTGATAAATTCAATAAGGGAATATATAATTTGACTGAGTTTACAAGCTATTCGAAATATTTTATAAGTTCTTTTTTTTTTTTTTTTTTTTTTTTTTTAAGTGTTGGTATTTCATTTTTTGAAAAAAACAATCTGAATTTCAAAAATAGATGTGCAACTATATTAGATCGTTTTTAATATCTCCTCTGACTTTGACCGTTTTAATCACAAAACTTGTCTAACAATATTCCATTAAAACATAACATATCACACGATCTTATAAACTATAGCTACAAACAGTAAATGGAAAAAAGACACTTATGAGCACAGTTCGTTGATTACCTTTGAGCCATAGAGTCGATAGCTAAGGAATTCTAGAGCTCGTTTTTGGAGATATATTGATTACCTTTACAATGCAAAAGCAGTAGTACTACTTGTGATTTGTAGCAGCGCATGTGGATGTCTCTTAATCTTATAGTGCAGGTTAGAAAACTAGTCGAGGCAAAATGGTCAAAACTAGCTTGCTAAGGGTTGACTGCTATAGAATTAAAATAAGTAGAAAGATAGTAGGTTAACTATATATATGTTCAATAAGTATGAGGCGGAGGATGGCTAAGTTGTACTAAATTGACGGCTAATTTTATTCTCTGTTTTCATGTTGAAAAGCTGTTATTCATTGCACAGGTAACTAAATAATTTTGACTTTTCCAAGCACATTGAATTTTTGTAGATCTTTTTCTTTCCTTTTTTTTTTTTAATTGCAATTTTGTTATCATTTTCTCTATTCATTTCTATTTACCTCTTTCTCGAGGATATGTGCATATGTACTTTATCATTTTATCAATAAATAATCAACACTCAACAGTATACACATATAATCTTGTGGATATATGATACGAATCAAATATCCACGTCGACAAATATACAGGTATTATACGTATTTAGTAAGTAGCCTTCTTCTCTATAAAGTGCAATCCTTTTATGAGGTGGGCGGGCTGGTTTTGGGGCCGCGACCTCTCGTATAGGAGTCGCTAGCTCTTATGTGAGGTGGCGAGCTCTTATAAAGTAGACGATATTATGACAGCTCGGCACTGAGTGGTAACTCGGTGCTGAGAGCTAAGCTTCACGGTTTTGGGCCCTGTTGGGCTGATATGGATTATAATATGGGGTCCCGGAGGACTAAGGTTATGGGTATGGTTATTGGTCCATGACTATTATGGTAATTTAGCGAGAGTTCTAATATTTATGGTAACTTAGTATAAAGGAGG
>BMAC01000847.1:92651-104856 GCA_014905375.1 Phtheirospermum japonicum
ATTAATCTATTCGAACCCCCAAATGTATATGTATGTTATTCTTAATTGAGAAAAACATTGATAAGACCGAACAGTTGTTTCCTCGAGAGAATCGACTCGAGTCAAACTCATCACCCTACAGTTACCTCGTACACTTGCGAGCAAACTGACGTGCTTTTAAATTAATTATTAAAAACAGGGTGCACAAAAGTTTGAGTCAATTATCCAACTATTTCACAAATCAAGTTAACTTTTGAAATTCTAACAGATCACATAAACTCTAGAGTCAACATATTAAAAAATCGAACACATCAAGTACTAAAACATATATATACCGTAAGTAAAATCCTCAAACCCCCAAGATTAAAAATCTATTCACCATTAGTTCAGATTCCCAGTAAATTGACTTCCAAACCAATCTAAAAATAAACTATTATCACCATAAACTCGTTGAGTCAGTTCACTCGAGTCAACCCTTACCAACCAACTACCTTCGTTGAAAAATGAAAACATCTACCCGGGATTGAGAATGATTTCACATAAAAGGGATTGAGAAGACTTAAAGCAACATTAACAAGAATATGATTTCAACCACCAAATAATAAAAAATAATTGATTGAGCTCGCGGTTTTAGTATTGCCACATTCGAAGGAAAAATATGATAGCCACAACCACCATCTAACTAGACATAATTGGAGCAGCCGAGCAAGCAAAAATATGATAGCCACAATGTCAATTCAATAAGAGCACTAGAAGTACAAATCCACAAATACAATAATTCTAAATTTTAGGCTAATGTGTATTAATAGAAAATCTCGAACTACATCGTTAATGTGAAATAAGTCCCAACCGACTTTTCATTTTGCTTTTGTGAAGAAAGTTAGTATAATCCCAAAAATTAAATGCATGTCGACCCAGTCCTATGAAGCTAGTCAGTCCTGTGACAATTTACTTAGCAAAAAACTATTCAGTTAAGGTTCAAGATAATTTATGCAAACATTATATAAAAATGGATTATATCAATGCAAAACACTCTCCATCTTCTACTTCGGAAAAAAAATGAAAAAAGGAGTACACGATGATACAGACCAAAGATGATCAAATCAAAACCTCGAGCAAATCTAAACACCATGCAATAAGTAGCTATGATATTTCAAATACACTGATGAGTATTAACTTCAACTGTTTTCCAATTGTTGCCACTGCCAGCTAGCTAGACCAACAAACACCATAGTGCAACCATATTTAACTTGGACCATATGAGAAAATTTAAAAACTCATGAGAACAGAAACCATGGAATAAGTAATGAAATAAACTTAGTCAGAGCATTAATGTAAACCAAATGATCAAGACTAGGCATATATAATCTAGTCATTTTGTATATCATTATCATTAATTCGATAATAACAAAGGTGCTTTGAAATTTACGGAAAGCTCATTTGAACGAGTGGATATGGTTATAGATAGGAATACTGATCAACATAATAATTCAGTAATAAACGAGATACATTGATAGATAGGAATACACATATAAGGAATACAGACCCCGCGAGGAGTTCGACTGAAAAGATGAACCATACCTTCAGTGCTGGGTGACGAGGCTAACTGATCAATGAGTATAATATCTGGAAATGAACATGATGGGGTGATCTTAATTTCCTATCACGGGTTGTGCCTAGTCTTCGAAGTGCCGCGAGCTGCCACCTTCAGTCCACCCGCTATCCTTGTTGTTTCGCAATCGTGGGGAGGAAGTCCTCCATGCCTGACGCTGCTGCATAACGTTGTCACCGGAGGACCGACGCTACCACCGATTTCCAGTCGTCGGGCACGCCACTATGGAGGATCGGAAGAAGGAGATTATTTGGGATGAAGAAAATGGGGTCCAATTAGGGCTACCAATTTTCGTTTATAATTCTCAAGAAATTTGGACATTACAGATTGGCCCCCTATTAGTTTATAATTATTCAAATTTAGCCAAAAAAAAAAACCCAATTTAATCCATAATTTACCCAAATATATATACTGAAGTTGAAATATAAAATTATATAGTAAATTTAAAAAAAGTATAATTTATCTAATACCAATATATGAAAAATTAATATAATTCTAAATAATTATTTAATAAATTTTAAAAATGTGCAACAACTAAAGAAAAAAAAAGCCATATGTCACACGATATAAAATACATTTGAAAGAGTTAGAAAATTAGATAAATAACATATAAGAAATTACAGATAAATTGTAAATATTTGTGTAATAAATTCAAGAATTGAGAAACCAAATAAATAATCAATAATCTTATAAATTAAATAGAGAATCCATAAAAGAAAATATATTAGCTAATAAATTTTAAAATTGAATTCTAAAAATTTATTAAAAAATCTAAAAAATAAATATATATCATTTAGTATTTTAAACATATACAAAGTCATATATCTTGATTAAGTTATACGCCACTCGGCTAAGAGTCATTTTTTAATTATTGGTTTTTAAAATATTTTATATATTCTACTATTTTTAAGATTTAAGAATCAATTAATTAGAATTTAATTTGAATCAAATATATTATTATCAATTTCAATATTTTAGTTATCTAATAATATTTATAAATTTATGATTATTTTATTATTTTATTTTCAGTTTAAATATATAATTAACTTTAATTATCTAATAATATAATTATTTTATTATAGTGCATACTTATATATATATAAAAAAAGTTTAGAGAACCAAAAATAGAAAACTCCTGCCTGGTTAGTTAATTTATATTATTTTATTTTAATTTTTAACATTTAATTAGTAATTAGTTCTAATTAATTTTATAATAAGTTTTAATAGTTTATTAAAATTCATTTATGAATTTTAAGTTTCATTTCATAATTCTTTTTGTTCTTTATTTTCATTTTTTAAATTTATTAAATAATTATTTAGACTTTAAATATATGTTTTTATACATTATTTATATGCTTATATAGTGTGTGATTTTTTGGTTGTTTATATGAATTAAGGTTTTTTCCCCTTTTTAAGTTTTGTTAAATAAATCTTTATAATTTATTTATAATTTCTTATATTTATTTTACCAATTTAATAATTTTCAAATTTATTTATATGATTTATATTCTTTTATGATTGTTTTGTTACTAAAAATATTGATGTTTTATTTTTAAAATATAAATTAGTCAATTATAGTTATTATCAAAGGACAAACTAAAAAAATATTTCAAAGCAAATATTTAGAGAATTAAGATTATTTGTGTCGTTTAACACATAACAATCCTTTATGGGTTACTTGTCCGTAGGCTATTGCAATGAGTTCCTATAACTATCCTAATTATGAATTGCATATATTGATGAGGTCTCTTACATAAGATAAAATAATAAATCTCAAACTAAGTAGATTATACTTCAACTCACTTCATTATTGTATTTTACTTAAACCATTATGTTTATAGTTCGACAATCTTGTAATATGTTTAATACACATGACATGAATAAATATGAAAAAATAATGATAATAATAATAATAATATTAAATAGAAATTTTATTTATAATAATAATAATAAAAATAATAATAATATAATAATAATAGTTATAACTACTACTACTACTACTATAAAATATGAAATAAAGAGAGAATTTATAATTATTTTATGAACACTTAAATTTGAAGATTAAAAAGTCATCAAAAACACAAAATATATAAAATAAATGTGAAAATCTTATAATATTAGTGATAGAAATATAAATTATTATTAAAAACATATAACATAAAAAACATAATAATTATAAAATGACATAATATAGTACAGAAGGAAATTACAAAATCATATAAGTAAATATAAAAGTTTATAATTATTTTGAAATTAATCAAAATTTATTACATCTTTATCTAATTTAAAAGTATTTTGACGTTTGATTTGTAATACTTTATAACATTTCTGTTATGTTTTCCGTTATTAAATATATTAAATAATTATTCATGATTAAATATTTATTTTTACATTCATTTAACTTTCTTTATAACTTTTAACGATTTACATTGTTATTCTATAATATTTTTAAGTTTTTTACTTTTCATATTAACATTTTTAATAACAAAAAAAGTCATATTTTTTTTTAGAAAATATAAAGTTATTTTAAATAAATATAAATTTTATTGATAAACTCTAAATATAAATTATAACATTTTATATTTTGATTTTGTAAAATCATATGAATAAAATTAATCTTATAAAAAGTTTGAGGGAAAAAAAATCAGAATATAGTAAATAAACTTAAAAATTCATAATATAATATAAATAAACTTTAAAAATTATAATTAAATTATAAATAAGTATTAAATAAATCTAAAAAATAAAAAATAAAAAATAATACAAAATTAAAACTATAACCCCCATCATACTAATTGTATTGAGCTCTAGCCTATTTGTTGGTTAATCATAACTTTTATTGACACGTGTCGAGGTCTCCTTGATCCGCTTTTGACGTGTAGGCTTTTGGAGCATCCCAAATCTACAAGATTTCTTGGTTCGGATAATCTGGAGGTTCTGTGTAAGAATCATGCATTGCAAAAATTAAATAAAGAAGACATCCTAGTGTAGTGGTTATAATGTTTTACTCTAACTTATAGTTTTGGAGTTCAAATCCCCATGTTCATATATTATTTTTGCTTCCTATTTATTTTCGAAATATTTTATTTTCACTCTATTACCAAGAAAATAAATTCTAAAAATTTTCTATTATGTTTTCATTATTACTCATGTAAAATATTTATTTTATATATTCATTTAACTATCTTTATAATTTTTTTACGACTTATATTTTTATTTTATAATAATTTAATTATTTCTAATTTTAATATGTATTAAATAATATATAATCTTAAGCAATAGCTTATAAATATTTTGCTTTATTTCAAGTTTTGAGATTAAATTAGTACTATATTATAATATTTTATATTTTTGCTAAAAAATCCTCAATTTATTTTTTGACCCAACATTTCAGTTTTAATACGTTTTTTTTCGTTTTGTTTATTTAGTAGTTTTTTTATTTTATAACATTCATTTTTTTCTTTTCTAGTTTTTGAAATATTTATTTAGCATTTAATTAAACTTTTTTATATTTTTTTTCGGTTTAAAAGTATTTTGAGATTTATTTTACTATACTTATGTTTTTATTTTCTTAAATATATTAAGTGATGATTAAATATTTATTTTTTAAATTTTATTTAAATTACTTTATGATTTTTAACGACTTATATTAATAGTCTATATATTTTTAAGTCTTTTATTTTTTAAATTTATAAAATAATTATAAAATTTTAAATTATAACTTATATATATATTTTTTGGTTTCAATCTTCGGGATTTATTTAGTATTATATTATAACATTTTATATCTTGATTTTTTGTATTTTTTTTTTTGTTTTATAACTTATGAAATATTTATTTTTAAAGAAATTATTTGTTAAACGGGCTACATAAATTTATTTTTTCTAATTTGTTTTATATCATTTTATAATATTTTTTTATATTTTAAATATTTTTTTCGGGTTTATTAATTTTTTTTTTTCAAAATTTTCATAATTAAAATAAATTCTAAACAAGAAAGATGAAACTTATTTAAAGTGTAAATAAAATCAATTCAATGTAAGTTATGTAAGGTTAAAAAAAAGATAAAATTTATTTATGAATAATTATATCTTAGTTTATAAAATATAATATTAGGAAAACTTGGTGGAGGGGTCATATAATTAGAATTTATATATTTTAATATGTCTCCAAACCCCTAAAAATCATATGATCCGAACCACCAGAAAACACATCAACCCAAAGTTTACAGAGAAAATACGAAGGATATGAATATTTACGTTTAGTATATATTAGTTAAATACCCGTATGCAACACGTGACTTATAAAAAGATAAATATAAAAAATATTTTTGATCATTATAGAGTTTTTAAATTTAAAAATAAAAAATTTAAAAGACATCGTATCCTCAACTCGTGTCGTGTTTCGATGCCTTGTCACTATTAACTATTATTTTTTATTATTAAATAAAAATTTATTTTAATATTTAGATTCAATTCGTCAATAATTTTTTATTTACTTATTTAAATAAGTTCAAAATTTGTCACACGCTCGACCGATATCTAATTTCTATTAATTATTATTATTATTAAATAATTATATTTTAATATTTAGATTTAATTTTATAATAACTATTAATTACATACTTATAAAAATTCAGATGATGTCATATCTCAACCTATGTCATATTGTACCGGTGTCTAATCAATATTATTAATTATTTTTATTATTATTGAAGTTTATATTTCTTATGTTTAGATTGTAATTGTTAATAAATTAGTTATATACTTACATTGTTGTAAATAACTCATAATTTACTTATATTATATATTTGAAATCCTAATAATAAAAATATTTTAAATTCTATTATAAATACAACTTATTTAGATTATTATAATAATTAACTATTTTTTGTAATTAATATTATATTATAAGTAATTTATCTTTTAATTAAAATAATATTTTCTTTTCTAATTATATATGAATATTATATAATTATATTTGAAGTATAAGAGGAAATATTGAACTAGGAAAAATATAATAAAAGAAAATTATTAAATTAGGTAAATAAAAAAAAAGAAATAAGTTAGAAAAAATATAATAAAATGAAATATAATAAATTAGGTGGATATTAGAGTTCCTATATTTTAGTAAGTCACCAAACTCCTAAAATTCGCCAGGTAAGCAAACGAACCACCAGAAAATCACACATCAACCCGAAGCCACCTAAGCAAACACCTAGGATATTTGAGATGGTATATATTATGGGTATATTTTATTTTAGATTTTAATTGATATTCTTATTCATAGAAAAAAAGTCTTTATTCAAGTTGTAATTCGAATACGAATACATTATTCAGATTGAATTCGAATCAATATCCAGATTCGTATATTAATGAATACAAATATTTATTGAATATGTCAAACACTAATCAAATATCTTGATATTCAATTCGATTCATTTGCGACCCCATTTCAATGGAAACAATAGGTACTCCCCAAGTACAACTTCTAGTGTAGTGGTTATAGTGTATTAATCTAACATTTAGGTTTGGTGTTCAAATCCCCTTATATATATGTTGTTTTCACATCTTCTTCTTCTTCTTCTTTTTTTTCAAATATTTTTATTTTCCCTCTATTACCAAACAAATTTCTAAATATTTTCTATTATATTTTTGTTTATATTAAGTAATTACTCATGATTACATATTTATATTTATATCATCATTTAATTTACTTTATAATTTCTTAATGACTTATATTATTATTCTATAATACTTAAATAAGATTTAATTCTTTATTTAATTATTCATGATTAAGTAATTTTTTTTTTGTTGTTTAAGATTTATTCAATAACTACTTATAACTTATTTATATTTATTTTAACCAATTTTTTATTTTTTTAGATTTAATTCATACGATTAACATTTTTTAATGAATTTTTAATTATTAAAAATTTTGATGCGATACTTTTTAAAAATATAAATGAATTAATTATAATTATGACCAAAGGACAAATTAAACAATACTTTAAAAATAAATATTCAGAAAGTAAATACTATTTGTGTCATTGAACACGCGACAATCCTTTAGTGGTTACTTGTCCGTATACAGTTATGGATTACTTTTTAATTTTGAGTTACATATATTAGTTAGATCTCCTACATAAGATAAAATAATAATAAGCAAAATAATTAACTAGATTAAGCGTTAGCTCACTTCATTATTTTTCTTTTACTTAAAACATTAAGTTACGAGTTTGACAATTTTATAACACACATTGGAATATGTTTTATGGATAGGTCATCAACAAATGTAATAAAGTCATCATCATCATCATCATCATCATCATCATCATCATCATCATAATAAGAGAATTTATTCACGAGACAGAAATTTTCATAAGGTTTCTAACGCCACCTCCGAATTGTCGATCGGAGTTCTGAATCATCGGCAAAACGCCGACGAAGCTTCTGCGCGCTGTCACGTTTCGGGCCAGCACCGTCGAACTTCGACGGCCGATTCCCGGCGAACGGCAGGTCCAAATTTAACGAATTATATATCAATTTGTTCGTCTTTACTTCAGCTTCGGAATACCTTAATTATTTTCATGTTCCGAGTCTTATACAGTCGGGGTTTTGAGCTTGAAAGGTTGTGCGTGTATGTAAGTACATATTGTGTGTGATCGTGTGTGTGTTTTCCCGACCGGTGATGGTCGGAGCTTGGCCGGGGAGCATCCAGGAAGTTGTCGGCAGTGGGGCCGTCAGGCTGAGGTGATGTTGATGGGAAGGATGTGTTGAACTTTAGTTTTAAAGTTAGGGTGGAAATGAAATGGGTTAATAATTTATGGGTTGACTTTTAAGAATTAGATATTATTTTGGACCCAATTGAAGATTTTAAAAACTTCAATCTGACCCTCAAAGTTTCAATTTACTCCTCCTAAATTCAACTTTGGTTTATTTCGAATTGACCCCAAAAATCAGATTCTTAAAAATATCAGATTGACCCCACAAACTTTTCAAAGTTCTAAAAATCTCATTTTGACCCCAGTTAATTTATTAATTTTTCAAAATCGTACAACTTTCTTATTTGTGAGCCGAAATGGGTCAATCGACTTTCAAATTCGAACCATAGCTTCGTTATAGTATCCTCCTACGTAAGACGTATCCAAAATTACAGATTTACTCTTTGAACTCCAGATTTCTAGAATCGAGGTCGAACGTCTTTATTAGACTATTACGCGATCAAGTCGATTAGTTTCACTTCCAAGTGACTTAGGACCTTAGATATTACTTTATTATATGTTATATTTATAATTTTTATAAATATATTATGTCTTAGGACTCAACATGAGCTTTTATCTGGAAGTGACGAGACATTTCATGTACTAGATCAAGAACCTCGTAAAGCCGCCGAATCTTTATGCTTGATTTTGGAAAGAAACTCAAAGAAGGTGAGTAAAACTTTCTTAAACTGGGGAGTTTGGAAATTCTCAAATTATAATGCGTTGTTTGTGTTTATCTGCGAGTAAAATATTTTTAACTGAAAAGTTTGAGATTTTCCAAATCAATAAGCACTTGTTGTTTAAACATATTTCCCTGTTTGTATAGTCTTTTGAAAAATAGTATTTTGAAAGAAAATATGCAAGTGTGCATTGCTCTTGTTCTTGTGCTTAATCATAAGTTCAATTCTATGATTTTATATCAAGGGTTATTGATATCGTTTGATCTCGATTGATGTTATCGATTGTCTGTTATCGTTTGTCTGTCAACTGTTACTGTTTGTAACTGTTACTGTCTGTCAGTGTAATGTCTGTCTGTCACTGTTACTGTCTGTCAGGCACGAGTAGTTTGGGCAATCAACCGAGCAGGTTGCCTGTGGTTCTTGCTTGACTACTCGTGGTACCTATTCTCATTTTTCCTGGTCGGGTCGGAGACGACGGCAGGATTTGGGTCGTAGATTGAGTATATTCCGGAATATGACGTACCCTGGGTTTGAATCCCAAAACTTAAGGGACGTCGAGCCTACTGGGAGGGATAAGGTGATTGAGGCTTCGGCCTGGAGTGTCACCTTTCATGGTGAGCGGAAACGTATGGGTCATGTTTGATCGACATTGATTCTACGTTTATGTGAGTTAATCTGGCTCGGAAGCTAAGTGCTATGCGTGGGAGCCACCTCTAGAGTCCTTCGGGAGTTAAGTGCTACGCGCGGGAGCCACCTCTAGAGTTCCGTACCCGGACACTCACTAATTGGACTAACTGTTTTAGAACGAGACAGCTTTTCCTGTCTGTTCAACTGTTAACTGTTCCAATTGATTTCTTAAAAATAAGAATGAGACAGCTTTTCCTGTCTGTTCAACTGTTAACTGTTTCAATTGATTTTTTAAAAACAAATTAACATTATATGTTTGTTCTAAATGTGATAATTGGTTAGTTTTGAGAAAATCTATTGTTTATTTAAATTTAAAATATTTTAATTTTATAGCTGCTGGCTAGAATTTTATAAAACATATGAGAATAGTTTTGCACACCAAGTGCTTTGATTATATTATGAAAATTATTTTTTAAACTCTTTTCAATATTATATTTTAAAAGAAAACTTGCATTTCATTTGCTTGTCCTCACTGAGCTCTTTTAGCTCACGCTCTCGTTTGTTTTAAAACCAAACTCTCCAGATACCGACAATAATGCGATTGAAGTTGACTTCGGTTTTCAAGGTGAAGACTGACTCGTCTAGAGCTTTCTTTTGTCAACTTCCTTTTATTGTGATTTTATGTATAGGAAAGCGAATTTCATGTGAGAGTTTATTTTATTTATTTATTTTATTTACTATTAAGGTGGTTTTTGTTTTGGGGCGTTACAGAAGTGGTATCAGAGTTTGAGTGCAAAGGAGTTGCACTTAAGCGTACCCAGGATAGGGTCTTTGGCCTGTGATTGGAATGTCTTTTACATAATATAAATCAAAAAAATCGTTGTTACAAAATTATTTCAACACAAAGTTAAATTTTTTAAAAGAAAAAATCGGTGCCATATCATCAATTTTGTGTAGGCATACGAAGAAAGTGGTGTGGAAACACTGATGCCCTATTTTTAAAGAAAACACCGGTGCCATATTATCAATTTTGTGTAGGTATACAAAGAAAATAGTGTGGAAACACTGATGCCATCACATCAATATTTAAAGAAAACATCATTGCCATATCATCAATTCTGCATAGGCAAATAAATCAAAAAATCGTTGTTACAAATTTATTTCAACACAAAGTCAATTTTTTTTAAACAAAACACCGGTGCCATATCATCAATTTTGTGTAGGCATATGAAGAAATAGTGTGGAACACTGATGCCTTCACATCAATTTACTATACATGGCACGAATAATAATAATAATAATAATAATAATAATAATAATAATAATAATAATATAAAATATAAAATAAAGTTTATAATTATTTTATAAATACATATTCAATAAATTTAAAAATTAAAAATTATATAAAATAAATTTGAAAGTTTTTTAAAATTAATGACCGAGTATTTATAAGTTTTTAATAATTATTAAAAATATATAAAATAAAAAAATAATATTATAAAATGACATAATATGAGTAAAATATAAAAATTATAATTATTCTGAAAGCACTTTGAAATTTTATAATTTAAAAGCACTTTGAAATTTTATTTATAATACTTTATAAAAATTTCATTATGTTTTTTTATTATTAATATATCTAATTATTCATGATTAAATAGTTAATTTTACATTCATTTAACTTACTTTATAATTTTTTATGACTTATATTATTATTCTATAATAATTCTAGACTTTTTTACTTTTGATATTTATTAAATAAATATATAAATTTAAACAATAGTTTATTAATAATTTGCCCTATTTCAAATTTTGAGCTATAATTAGTATTATATTATAATATTTTATAATTTGTTAGACAAGTCCTCAATTAATTTTGTGACTCGACATCTCATTTTTAATACATTTTTTATTTTTGTTTATTTAGTTAATAACAGAATATTATATCTTTATAGAATAATAATATTATAGAATATTTATTTATTTATTTTTCAATATTAAATTATTGAAAAACCCAAAATATGAAATTTGTTTTCAAATAAAATCAATAATATTTTAGAATGAAATATAAAATTTAAATGATACTTTATTACATATTTTCTGATTTGAATATTAAAAAATCATAAAAAATACCAATAATATAAAGCAAATTTGATTTTTATAAAATTACTTATTTATTTATTTTTCCATGTTTACTTAACTTACTTTATTAATTAAGGACTTCGATTATTATTCTATATATTCTTTAGTTTCTTTTATTTTTAAAATTGATTAAATAATTATATTATTTGAACAATAGTTTATTATACAATCTTTATAATTTTAAGTTTTGAGATTTATTTAATATTATATTATAACACTATATAAACAAAATAAAAATCAAAAGTATTATAAATTAAATAGAAAATTAACAGAAGAAGTTAAATTAGTTAATAAATACTAAAATTGAATTCTAGGAAACGATTAAATAAATCTAAGAAACAAACAAACACACACACACACACACACACACACACACATATATATATATATATATATATATAT
>BMAC01000847.1:116808-127118 GCA_014905375.1 Phtheirospermum japonicum
CAAATAAACCGATCAAACTCGAGTTCGTAGCATCCACCGGAATCTCCAATGGTATGACGTGAGGCTCAACAATCACCTTTTTTAAAATCGGTTACCACGTCTCCCTCCATCTATGCAAAAATCGAGTAAGCTCATTTCTATGGTCAACCACTGGGTTCTCCAACGGCAATATCCTTACACCATCACCTAACACGACATCAACATGCACAAGAGGGAACAAATTCATCCAAATTTTCCATAACCTCATCGTTACATTCCTCCTCTAAAGAAGTAGTCGGTCTCGGATTCTCTACCTCTACGATGGGCTCCACAACATCAAGAATTGGTACCTCATCCCCTTCTTTTGACAATTTCTCCAAAGAAGACATTATTTGGGCACACAACCTCTCCATATTCGCCATACTTTGTTTCATAGACTCATAACTTCGATTCACAGACTCAAAAGGGTCATCTTTGAGTTCGTCTTGAAAACTCATGGTCTCAGCTTCTTGATCCTTTTGCTGCGCTAAAAATTGATTGTCTTGCTCGTAATCTACACAGCTAGGATTGTATGGAAATTGGTTATAAGAAGCATAAGACTCATCATCATAAACATGTGGGGCATACGGAACGTCGTCTTGGCTTGAGTAGCATTGTTGCCATCTAGGAGTGTAAAACTTCAACATGAATTCTTCGTACATGTCCTCCCACGTTGGCAAGGAATCGGGCTCTGCATAATTTAACCATTTTCTTGCCCGATCTTGTAGAGCATAATGGAAGAGTCGCATCCTCACTTGATCTCTCGTAAGGTCGAGAAGAGGGAAAATCCGGGTAATGTCCTCGTATTCTTGGAAAAATTTCACTGGATCCTCGCTCGGATGTCCATAAAAATTTGGGATTCACTCTATGTAGAGATAATCAAGATCGTAATCCCGCATCTTGGAGTTCAATGGAATAGCCGGTCGATAGCCACTCCAATTGGTCGGAGGTGCACCGTTGTCATATGATGGATACCCTCGATTGAAAGACATTTTCTCTTTTTAATTAATTTTTTTTTATTTTTTTTGGGTCGATTAAACCTTGGTGTCGAGAGATGTACCTTGCATACACAACACTCAACGCACAAGATTAAACGTACCAGCGGAAAATAATAAAAACGAACAAAAATAAAATTCACAAACAAAATACTAAAGATAAACGAAACAAATTAAATATAAATATAATATAAATAGAGGTCACGAAGAGCAAACATAAAAATCACAACCTTTAGCCTTCCCCGGCAACGGCGCCAAAATTTTGATTCGAACTTTTTGCACCTATTTTATTTAAAGTTGTCAATTTTAAAAAGTTCGCCCGCAAGAGAACGGGATCACTTGTAGGTAGTTAAGTTGACTCGTGTCGATCTCTGAGGAAAGTTAGATTCAGAAGTTCGTTTTGTGTTTGTTTTCACGAATAAGAAAATAAAATAAAACTAATCTAAACACGCGGACAAGGGGGGGTTTTGTTTGAGAGTTTTAAGAACTAAAATTAATTAAATCTAGATTATCTGAGCTATGAACTAATTAATTAAGTCTAAGATTATTTAAACTACGCATTAATTATCTAAAACTAAGATTAAATTATCTAAGAGCAATTAAATCTAAGAATTCATTTAAATTAATTAAAAGACTTATAAAACGATTTAAGAAAACTAGGGTTCTAGAGCTTCGATTCGTCTCCACGATCGTTTGGGAAGTCCCAATTGATGGTTCACAATGAATCTAGGCTCTAGACCCATAAGATCTAGTTAACAATAATCATCAATCTCAACATCACAATCCCAACACAATCACAAGAACGATTCGTCATGGAAGTAATAATTATTAATTAAACTAATGAAAATCATGCAACTAAATTAAAGAGATTAGAAAATAAATACTTACTATAATTTAATCTTAGTTTTAGATAATTAATGCGTAGTTTAAATAATCTTAGACTTAATTAATTAGTTCATAGCTCAGATAATCTAGATTTAATTAATTTTAGTTCTTAAAACTCTCAAACAAAACCCCCCCTTGTCCGCGTGTTTAGATTAGTTTTATTTTATTTTCTTATTCGTGAAAACAAACACAAAACGAACTTCTGAATCTAACTTTCCTCAGAGATCGACACGAGTCAACTTAACTACCTACAAGTGATCCCGTTCTCTTGCGGGCGAACTTTTTAAAATTGACAACTTTAAATAAAATAGGTGCAAAAAGTTCGAATCGGTCATCCTACGGCCAAATATACGAAAAACGGTAAAAATGTACGAAAAACTACTAAAAACCTCACAAAAGCTATAAAACCTAAAACTAACAAAATAGGCTAAAATGACTCCTAAAACCTGTAAATGCAAGCAAAACACACGCGAATGCGACACAAAAAGGTAACAAAAAAGTGTACAAAAAAGTAAAAATCAGCGAGCAAAGCATTCATCCAGCTTTTGAATCGCCTCCACGAGCTCGGATGAGAGAAGCTCAAAGTCCGGGAGTTGGGGCATAGATGAATCTTGAGAAAGTGAGTTGTACGGGTCGTCGTTCGGAGTATACGAACTCGAGGTGGGTAGGTCGTAAAAGTCGTAGCTCCAAGAATATGAATCATGAATTTGGGGAGCATATGAGTCAAAGCTCGGGTAAGAAGAAGGCAGGGCGAGTTGAGCATATGGATCGTCAAAATCCGGAACATAAAGACCACGAGTCGGTGCATAAGGATCCATGCTCGGGTTATGGGGATGTGTAATCGGTAGAGAATATGAAGGGCTTGGGCCAGGATAATCAAAAGTTTCGGTTCATTCTCGATCGATCGAAGCACACGAGTCATCATATGTCGAGGGGACCCGATAGCTTGGGGGAGTGGTGTACGGATTTGGATACTCGGGAGTTTGGATGTAAGGGTTTGGATAATTGGGAGTTTGGATATAAGGATCATCGTGTGGAAAACTAGCTCGGTAGTTTGCCATCCTCGGCCGGATCAATCGAGCGGCGAAGGTATCCTTTGATCGTTGTGAGTGTGGGCGAGCGGCATCGGGCTTCCCGATTGAGTACCTTGCAAACACAACACTCAATAAAGGATTACGAGCATCGAAAGTAAAACAAAAATCTAAACTGACTACCAACTAAGATAACAAGAGAAATAATTAAAAACACCATTCACCTTAATCTATCACCGGCAACGGCGCCAAAATTTGACCAAAGACTTCTTAGCACTCTAAGAAATCGTCTCCGCAATAGTACGGAGTCGATTGTAGAGCGGTAAGTTTTCCCGAGTCGTGTCTCTCGAGGATAGATATTATCGGCGGTCGGTGTTTTTACTCAATCTCTTGTTAATCAAAATTCCACTAATCTAAACTAAGAAAGCATTAAGTCATTGGTTTGGTTTGAGTTTTATGCTAAAGCTTGAATTTAAAAGGAGACTTTAATTAAAAATGATTGAGTTTAGGGTGTTCGTTTCGTCTCCACGATTAATTGGTTTTTTCCGAGCACTTAATCCAAGATTCGGGGTTGTCAATCCCAAATGTCGATCAAGTATTGGGGTCGTCAATCCCAATTCTCAACAAGATCCGACTAATGGATCTAAATGAACTTAGACCTCAAACCCGTAATTACTAAACTAGTTGCATCAAATACGATTTAAAGCTTGTTTGAAAGTAATTAATTGATGACATTGATTAAACTATTAAAATTTACTAAACTAAGAAGGCTTGCAAATTGAAAGAGGACAAAAGGTGGGAAATCAAAAGCTTGAAATTGAAAGTGGACAAAAGCATTCAATTAAAATAAAGTCAAATTTACCAAAGAAGAAAGTCCCATTTGGCTTTTATCTACTAAATTTCACTTAGCTAAAAAGAGTAGAAAGCTTGAAAGAGGGATGCATCAATGGAGTTTGCAAGAAGATTAAAACAACAAAAGCAACATAACCAAACATTCAAGAATTGAAATGCTAAGAAAGACAACATAATCTAAAACCAAATCACCAACACAACAATTTTAACTTAACAAGAACAACAACAACAACAACAATAACAACACGAGAAAGTAAGGGAAGGAACACTACCAATTTGAATTAAACACCAAATATTCAAATCTAGATTACATCCACAAAAGCAAATCCAATTCTTCAACACTTTCTAACTTAAACTAACCTAACTAAACTAACTACTAAGCTAGATAACTACACTAACTAAGGATTTAAGCTAGGGTTTAAATGGCAAGGGAAACGTAGAGGCTTGGAGGAGATGGACTGGGTCCAAAACCACCAAGGAGAGTTGTTTGGATAAGGTTGAGCACCTGGGTCTATATACACAAAAACGCAGGGGCAAAATCGTTAAAACGGGTCAAAAATAACAAAAATCCTGCGTCTCAGTCGATCGACTAAGAACCAGTTGATCAACCGAGTTCCAGTCGATCGACTGCTTCCTCAAAATTGGACAACCTACTGCCGAGCAGTCGATCTTGGCTGTGTCAGTCGATCGAATGCATGCCAGTCGATCGACTGGAACGGCTACTCTCGGCTCGATTTTCTCGTTTCGCTCTAAACGTCCGCCGGTTGTCGCTCCTCGTTCACGTTGTGTTCCCTTGCTTTGCTCGTTCCAATCCGAGTCAAAAGAGATGCCCTGAGCGTGCACGAAACCCGCTTGGTCATCCTACGACCAAAAATACGAAAAAGGGTAAAAATGTACGAAAACTACTAAAAACCGCACAAAAGTTATAAAAACCTAAAACTAATAAAATAGGCCAAAACAACTCCTAAAACTCGTAAATGCAAGCAAAACACACGCGAATGCGACACAAAAAGTTAACAAAAAGGTGTACAAAAAATTACAAATCAATGACCAACGCGATGAATATCAATCCCTCCAATAATTGGAATTTCAGAATTTTTGGGGCAACATAATGAATTTTCCTTATTTCCTGAAATTCAATAATAAAAAACAAATTAAAATTAATGGCACCGAAATGCTGGTTCAAAACAAATAAACCTGATAATTAATGTCATTGATAAGAAGATGACCTGAATTTATTGGGATATATCTGGAAAGACCATTTTACAACGGATCTATCGACTATATCAAAAAAGAAAAAAAGAGAGAATAACAATTCTACTCAGTTGAAAAATTGCATAGAAAAGAGAGGCGAAAAATTTGCACAGAGAGGAGATGAATGAGTAGCGTGTATGGGGCAACAAAAAAGGTCAAAAAATATTTATGCATGGTGCTGAAAAAAGAAATAAATAAATTAATTAATAAAAAAGAACACAAAAACTTAATATAAAAAAAAGTGAAATACATGAGCGGGGGGAAACACAAAATTATCACAAAGATTATCTCATATCTTTATCTAATTATTTTTCTCTCCTGGCAAACTCTCTCTTTATGTACAAGGGCATATTTACGGCCGCCCTTGGGGAGGTCACGGCTTCCCCAAGTTTCTTAAAAACCATTACTATTATATAAGATTAATTTTAGTATTGAGATTATATAGTACTTAGCCTCTATAATGTTGCATTTGCTTAAGATGGTCTATTGGTAAACATACCCTATAATATTTACAATAGGTGCAGGGATCAATTCAAATTGATGAGTTTTTTTTTTCCTATTCTTCAGATTGATGAGTTTTTTTTCCTATTCTTTCTTCTTGTTTTACTTATTTTATTTGACATCAACATACAACTCATCAACAAAAATACTTCGTTTGGCTTTTTTCTTCTGGTATAATACTACTTATCAATATAAAATTTGATTTTCACATCAACAAACATATTTTATTTGGTCTTCTTCTTTGACATAATGCTACTTATAAATACAAATTTTAGTTTTCACATCAACACACATGCTAAATAACAAATATATTTAATCGAATATATATCAAAAAAACTTTTGATTCTTATCAATATAAACCTTGGTTTTCAAAAATTTTTATCCTTATTTTTCTATATAATTATTTTTGTCTTTTAATTGTGGCGGCCTCCCCAAGCCTAGACCCGCCCCTGTTTATATAGATAGATAGATAGATAGATATTGCAATTTGCATAGCGTTAGTATGGAATATAATAAGGTTAATATGAGATTTAATAAAGTTAGTATAAAATTTGCTAGATGCGATATGAATATTTGGTTGAAAAGGAATCTAAGTTATTTTTAGTATGAAATTTAACGTATAATTATGAAATTATAAAAATTAGTTTGAAATTTGACAATATAGTATGAGTTTTAAGATGTATTAAAAAACTCCATGATATAGTATAAAATTCAATTCTATAGTATGAAATTCGACCGGTAACGACTTAGTATGAAATTTGACAAAATATCATGAAATCTACGATACAGTATGAATTTCGACGATATAGTATAAATCTCAAATGGACTAGTTATTGGAGATGTTGGGAATTTTATTCACGTTAGTTTTCTTATTTTCCTTTTGTTGTTATTTACCTTTATTGGACCCAAATATTATGAAATTATATTTAATTTTTATTTTGTTTCCTAAATTGAGTTTTTAAGTTAGTTAACTTGTTAATCAAGTTTAAGACTCTTGTCTATTTAAGACAAGAAGTAGTCATGTAAAGATACACGACTTGAACGCAGGGAGAACGATTTTTCACACAAGAAGAACACAAGGAAGAGAAAGACTTGAAGCCACGATCGTACATCTTTGAAATTGCATGACCAACGGAGAGTATCATCATAGTGTGACTACAGGTATTTAGTATCAAGTGTTGAAGCTAATGTTTTCATATATTATTTTATAATTTTGTATTGATCTTAAACGAATTAAAGTAATATAATTTTCGACTTTGTATACCTAGTTCGTAATCACGTTGCTCACGAACGAAATTTGTTTGCTGTGTACTTTTATATTTTAATTATTCCACTACTTTTTATTTGAATACTATTTAGTGTTAATTTTGGTGTTATTAATACCAGACTTAATATTTATTTACTGGTACTTATTCAATAATCATAAACCTACGAATTTACACGAAAAGACTTATTATATATATATATATATATACACACACGAAATACAGGACCCATCATAAAATAATTAGTATTTTTTGGAAGTACTTGCTAAGAGGGGGTGCAAATTTTTTTTTTTCTGTTTTAATTTTAATAAAAGGAAAATCTTGCTATTCTTGTACCTTGTGATCCGTTTGCTAGAACCAAGGGGTCTTTCTGTATAAACTTTCAATAACAATAGTGAAACTAAAATAATGCGGAACATAAAAAGAAGGGGCCTCTTTCGGGAAACATGGCAAAATAAACAAATTGAATGTGCAGATACTGTGATTATTTTGACATTCACTTTCACATTTTCATCTTCACTGATTAATAAATATAGACTTCGACTTCTCATTTTCATTCATTATGATCAATGTAAGATACTGACCTCCAAAATTATGTTAACTCAACATTTACAATGTTAAAGACTAGTCATTAAAGAAGACAACAACAATTCTATATCTATTGCCTTTTTGCATATAAGAACGAGGCTTCAAAATGCGCGGTCTCAGTCACCACTCACTAGCAAGTACTAAACTTGAAATTAAATTGACTTAATTAGACAATATTGGGCCTGAAATCAAAGTTCACTGTGGTTGTACTTAAATAGTGATAATATTATTTTAAACCGTAAATTAAGTTATTTCTTGCGAGTGGCCATTTTTTGCAAGAACTTGAGATAATTTAAGTAGATAGATGCGATGACACCCGCAACCCTTTCTACATTATAATTCGCAACACTAATATAAAAGACATGTCATTACATATCGATTACACAATATTCCCAATTTTTATTCTCTTAATATTAAGAAGACAAATACTGTTTTACTATACTTCAAAAAATTCAAACAAATCACTCTCAAAGACAGACACCTTTAATAGCCATGGCAAGCATTGGATTAACCTTACTATAACCCCCATCCAGCYCCAGATTCAGCCCACTCACATATTTAGACTCATCGCTCCCCAGAAAAACCGCCGCCTCCGCCACATCAGCTGTCTCCGCCACCGGCCCCTTCAGATTCGCCGAGGCGGCCACCCACCCGGCCGCCGTCTCCCCGTCCACCGCCCCGCCCATGGCAGCCCCCAGTAACGGCGTGGGGATCAAAAACGGGGAGACGCAGTTGACCCGGATCCCGTGCTTCCCGAGCTCGTTGCACAGCTGGTTTGTGAGCCCGACCACGGCGTACTTGGAGGAGGCGTACGCGATGGGGGCCGCGTCGATGGCAGTCATGGCCGCGGCGCTCGACATGAAGATAATGCTGCCCTTCTTGGCCGGGATCATGACGCGGGCCGCATGCTTTGCACCGAGGAACGCGCCAAAGACGTTGACGGCGTACACCTTCTCGAAGTGGCTCTTCTCGGAGTCGAGGACGGAGGAGAGATGCATGGGAACCGTGATGCCGGCGTTGTTGAACATAATGTCGAGCCGGCCGTGGGCGGAGACGACGCTGTCGACGGCGTTCTTGATGTCGGACTCGTCGGTGACGTCGCAGTGGACGTAGGTGATGGAGGGGAATTCTTTGGAGATGGCGCGGCCGAGGTCGTCCTGGACGTCGGCAATGGTGACTTTGGCGCCATAGGTGGCGAATAGCTTGGCGGTGGCCTCGCCGAGGCCGCTTGCGCCGCCGGTGATTAATGCCACCTTGCCTTCTAGCCTGATATTTATATTGAGTGTAATTAAGAGATTTGATAAATTCAATAAGGGAATATATAATTTGACTGAGTTTACAAGCTATTCGAAATATTTTATAAGTTCTTTTTTTTTTTTTTTTTTTTAAGTGTTGGTATTTCATTTTTTGAAAAAAACAATCTGAATTTCAAAAATAGATGTGCAACTATATTAGATCGTTTTTAATATCTCCTCTGACTTTGACCGTTTTAATCACAAAACTTGTCTAACAATATTCCATTAAAACATAACATATCACACGATCTTATAAACTATAGCTACAAACAGTAAATGGAAAAAAGACACTTATGAGCACAGTTCGTTGATTACCTTTGAGCCATAGAGTCGATAGCTAAGGAATTCTAGAGCTCGTTTTTGGAGATATATTGATTACCTTTACAATGCAAAAGCAGTAGTACTACTTGTGATTTGTAGCAGCGCATGTGGATGTCTCTTAATCTTATAGTGCAGGTTAGAAAACTAGTCGAGGCAAAATGGTCAAAACTAGCTGCTAAGGGTTGACTGCTATAGAATTAAAATAAGTAGAAAGATAGTAGGTTAACTATATATATGTTCAATAAGTATGAGCGGAGGATGGCTAAGTTGTACTAAATTGACGGCTAATTTTATTCTCTGTTTTCATGTTGAAAAGCTGTTATTCATTGCACAGGTAACTAAATAATTTTGACTTTTCCAAGCACATTGAATTTTTGTAGATCTTTTTCTTTCCTTTTTTTTTTTAATTGCAATTTTGTTATCATTTTCTCATTTCATTTTAAGCATTATTCTTGTAGTGTGTTTGTTTCAAATGACACGTGTCACCGTTTGGTAATTCCAAAAGCTGATGTGTCTTTTTTCTTGATATAAATACAATTTTTTTTTTGCTATTTTTGCCTATACTTAAAAAAAGTAGGGTTTCTTCTTCCTCTCTAACCTAATTCGCCGCTACTATTCGGGACGCCGGGGCGCACCCCTCCCCGTTTCGGTCGTAATTTCTCGAGTTTTGTTTCTATTTTTTACTATTTTTTCATTTTTTTCGGGTTTTTTTTTTCCATTATTCATATAAAATCGAAAAAAATAGAAAACGCGTGCGGACGATCGACGCCCGACGCCCGTGGTTCCACGACGCCGAGGCGCATCCCTCCCCACCACGGTCGTGAAATGATGGGATTCTTTTTTATTATTTACTAATTCTTCTATTTTTTGGGGCTTTTTTTCATTCTTTTTAAATCGAAAAAAAATAGAAAACGCGTACTAAACGATCGACGCCCGACCCCCGTGGTTCCCTGACGCCGAGACGCACACCTCCTCCAATATCGAAAAATCACGACGCTACGTCGCTTCACGTTTCCAACCGAAGGAGTTCATCGATCAATCGTATCTTGTTGTTGGTCGAACCCCACGATACGTGAGGGCACGCACGTGCTCGTTGGTATTTTACGATCGAATTTGGGGTCAAAACCACCCCACGTGGCTAAGATGATAGGATCGGTTTCGTTTTTACGATTTTTCTATTTTTTTTCTATTTATTTTGATTTTTTTTTTATTTTTTGAAATTTTCGAGGGAATTCAACATCCCTCGGAATTCCGAGGGATTCTTTCAAAAATCCCTCGGAATTCCGAGGGATTTTGAATTCCCTC
>BMAC01000847.1:155254-170380 GCA_014905375.1 Phtheirospermum japonicum
GTTACCTTCTCCCGCCACAAAAACATAACTTTCCACAACACAAACTCCATCCCCTTTTAAGTTCATAAATACCATAACCATAAAAACCATCGCCGACCTAATGAAAGCGTCGGGATTTAACCATTATCGACCTAATGAGAGCATCGGAACTTAACCATCATCGACCTAATGAGAGCATCGGAATTGAACCATCATCGACCTAATGAGAGCGTCGGAATTGAACCATCATCGACCTAATGAGAGCGTCGGAATTAAACCATCATCGACCTAATGAGAGCATCGGAATTGAACCATCATCGACCTAATGAGAGCGTCGAAATATAACCATCCTCGACCTAATGAGAGCGTCGGAATTGAATCATAAAACCCATATTGGATCATAAAGTCTAGATCGCATAAGATTGTCAAGACCGTAATGAAGTCATAGAGACCGTAACGAGGTCGCGAAGACCTTAACGCGATCGCCGAAACCGTAACAAAGTCGTATCAACCCTAACAGGGTCGTAGAGACCTGCCACAAAACCTTTCCTCAATTATGCGACCCATTCACGCTGAATTGACCATCTCCAAGTTAGATGTCGGGCAACCCACAAATTAACCCTATAATCCCAAGTTAATACGAACTAAACAGGCCCTGGATTCAAATTCGTTAGCATAATCATTGAAAATATCATTCGAATATCATAATCTTACTCGCGCCAATAATATGTTAATCAAACATTTTGCAAATCAAGTGTTTCCCTTTCCCATAACCACAGCCAAATATGATCAAACAAAACTGACACAAAGTTTCCATCACATACACCAACTTTGAAGATTTAAATGGTTTTATTGGTAATTAATTAGAAAACCAATTATATACCATTTGAAATCCCTGTGAGTCTAGTTTCTAACACAAAAATTGGATCTCAAAACGGATAATCTAACAGTGAGTTATCCCCATTTTACTGAAGTGTGGCAGTGTAATGTGTTCATACGGGAATGTGCAAGACTGAGAAACTCTTAGTGTGTTCATAACCATATAGAATCAAATATGTACTCCCCAGCCACAATGTTAAACCATATGCATATCCCCACAAAATAAAATCACATAAATCCAATTAGCATTCTCCATATATGATTAATACCCACCATCCATTCTATCAAACCGTGAAAGAATTTCACAACCAAACTATTCAACTCCATGTATGACTATCACCGCATCGACCCTTAGGAATTTCCACATAGGAGTTCACAATTATATATAATTAGCACAACATAAGGTTCCAAAGTGCTATAGATGAATTGAAACTCGAATTTCTCCTTTAACAAAAATGTGAATTAAACAATCATGACATTCATAGCCGTTCCTCTATGCATATAAATCCCCACCACATGTATGGTCACACATAAACTCAAAAGCTTAAGGTTAACCCAAAAAATAGTCCTCCTCCTCCATCAAATAAGAAACACCCAGAATACCATTTAAGAATCCATACACAATTATTAATCAAAACACGCAGACCATATCGCCTTAGATTTCAGGCCGCAAAATGAATCAACCCTCCAATATCAACACAAAATCATATACCATAATAACAGTACCCATTAATCCGTATGAATTATTTAAATCAAATAATATGTAGACCATATAAGAAATCAAATAAGTTCCTTCAATTAAATTTTGAGCAAACACATAAATTAACATCTTCCACCTTCAACAAAAATATTAGTAGCACATTAACCCAAATATATCCAAGCACTCAAACCCATTAAAAGCTCCACGCATATTTATCGTACTAATTATAAATTTTAAGCCTCATCCAAACTCATAATTAATTGTGTGACACCAAAAGAACTTGAATGTCACACGCATACGATCGGACCCATATAATCAAGTAAATAGGCTAACATATATAAAAGATACATCCACCAAACCAACTAATAGAAAACTTATCTTCTCCTTTGAATGTCTCCAGGAGCATTCACCTCATGAACCGACCCACGTTAATATTTATGAGGGACTTTGACTTAGCTCCTCAAATCAACATGGAGGTCTCCCAATTATATTCCGCATCTATAAGCCTTGTTCCTCGCAAAAAATCACCACACTGGATCGATAGGGAAATTCCTTCAATATAGGTAATATCCTCATCAATAATACCGTAGAAATAATAGACCATTCGAATTTTAAAATCAACTTCCCTGTTCGGGGAGCAAACTGGACAACGGCCTGGTTCCCTAAAATTCTGATTTGACCAATAGAACGTAAGACATAAATAATTACTCTTTCAATAGAATCAATTAAAATAAGGTATACTCATAAACCCATAAGAACCCGTATAGCAAAATCAAAGTTACCAAAATCATCCCACTCAAATACATCCCCCCGTTAAAACTAACTAGACCAAATAATCATGCCCTCATATCTCCATAAATCTAAAGCACATAAACTCATTTATCCACCAAACCAACCATCACAATCGTTACTCAAGATCGGCATATATGACCCCAATTTGAATACGTTTTGTTTGTAAAGAAAATAAATACTTATCTTAATTTTTGTTGCGTTCGGTTGATACGCCTCATCGCCTTAAAAAAATCATATCATTTTTGGCACGTGGGGTGGTTTTGACCCGATTTCGATTGAAAAATATAAACTAGCATGTGCCTATTTACATGTGTCATGTAATTCGACCACCAACCAAGATACGATCGATCGATCATCTTGTTAGGTTGGAAATGCGAACCGAAGAAGCGTCGTGATCTTTTTTAGGTAGCATCGGGTGCATGTCGATGTCATAGAACCACGAGTACCGGGTATTGATCGGAAAATACGCATTTTCTATTTTCTGCAGTTTTTTCCTCTTTTTATAATTTTAAAAAACTAAGGGGAACTAATTTCCCCTTGGAAATCCCGAGGGGAAATTAATCCCCTCGAAAATTTTAAATTAAATAAAAAATAGAAAAATCATAAAAATAAAAGAAATCCTATCATTTTAGTCACGTGGGGTGGTTTCGACCTAATTTCGATTGAAAAATATCAACAAGTATGCGTGTATTTACACGTGTCATGTAATTCGACCAAGATACGATCGATCGACCAACTTGCTCGGTTGGAAACGCGAATCGAACAAGCATCGTGATTTTTCGAAGGTGGTACGGAATGCGTCTCGATGTCATAGAACCACGAGGATCAGGGGTTGATCGGTAAATACACGTTTTCTATTTTTTTGATTTTAAAAAAATTAAAAAAAATCGAAAAAAAATTAGAAAAGGCATAAAAATAAAATAAATCCTATCATTTTACGAACGTGGGGTGTTCTTGACCCGGTTTTGATAGAAAACTATCACCGAGCTTGTGCGTATTTACACGTTTCGTGTAATTCGGCTAATAACCAAGATACGATCGATCGATCATCTTGTTCAATTAGAAATCCAAATTGAAGAAGCATCGTGATTTTGTAAATATGGCACAGTGTGCATGTCGATGTCTTAAAACCACGAGGATCGGGTGTTGATCGGTAAATACGTATTTTCTTTCTTTTTTTTCTTTTTCAGTTTTTTCCTTTTTTATTTTAAAAAAATCGTGGGGAACTAAATTCTCCTCGGAAATACCAAGGTGAAATTAATCCCCTTGTTCTTTTTAAATTAAAGAAAAAATAAAAAAAATCGAAAAAAATAGAGAAATCGTAAAAGTAAAACAAATATTACCATTTTAGGCACGTGGGGCCGATTTCGATTGAAAAATATCAACGAGCATGTGCGTATTTACACGTGTCGTGTAATTCGACCAACAACCAAGATACGATCGATCAAAAAACTTGTTCTGTTGGAAACGTGAATCGAAGAAGCGTACTGATTTTTTGAAGGTGGCATGGGGCGCGTCTCGATGTCATAGAACCACGAGGATCGGGTGTTGATCGGTAAATACGAATTTTCTTTTGATTTTTTTTGATTTTTTTTAATTTAAAAAAACCGAGTAGAAGATTTTCCCCTCGAAAAAACTGAGGGCAACTATTTGCCATCGAAAATATTACGAGGGGATGTAATTATCTTTGCTATTATCGAAGGTTTTTCTGAGGGTAATATTACCCTCTGTCCCGTTTATTAAAACAGCATCGGGACAGCCCTCACTGCTCACTCTGCAACCAAAGCAAAGAAAGAAAAAAACAAATCTACCACCGCCCTCCATTGTCATTGCCGCCGCTCGCCTTTGTCCCCTCCACAGCCACCGCTCGCTGCCTCTGCCGCTATCGCAGCAACCCAGCAACCCAGCTACCGCCGACGTCTTCTCCAGCCACCACCGCTGTCGTCTTCTCCACCCACCGCCGCCAGCCAAGGTAACCTCACATCCCCTTTTTTTGTTGTAATTATATAATTTTAGGATTAGTTTTAGTATTTAGTTTTTAATTAGGGTCAGTTTTACGATTAGTTTTAAGGTTAATTTATAATTAGGGTTCAATAAAGGGATAATTATATAATTAGGGTTTAGTTTAAAAATAATTATATAATTAGAGTTGAATTTAGGGATAATTATATAATTAGGGTTCCATTTAGGGAAAATTATATAATTATAGATCAATTTAGGGATAATTATGTAATCAGGGTTCAATTTAGGTATAGTTATATAATTAGGGTTCAATTTAGAAATAATTATATAATTGGTGTTCAATTTAGAAATAATTATATAATTAGTGTTCAATTTATAAATAATTATATAATTTGGGCTCAATTTAGAAATAATTATATAATTAGGGTTCAACTTATAATAATTATATAATTAGGGTTTAATTTAGGATTTAATTTATAATTAGGGTTCAATTTAGAAATAATTATACAATTAAGATTCAGTTATGCAATTAGGGTTCGTTAGTGTTCATTAAGGGTTCAACTATGTAATTATCTTTTAAAGTGTATGCGATGGTGGTTTTTGAATGTCGTGGTGATCTGTTATGTTAATATAATGTATGTTACGGTTTAATTGTGATTGATTGATGTTGTGARTGGTATYGGAAGACGTCGGTGATGACGTGGTGTACGGCGCCGACCGGGAGGTTGTCCCTCCAATAACGGTTTCCAAAATTATATTAAAAATCGATGGTGGTTTAAAATGTTTTAAATTATTTGTGATGGTGGTTTTGAAATACTGTGGTGATCGGTAGGTGGATATTATGTTTAAGATATATGTTATTTTGTAGATATTGTTTACATGATGTGATGTATTGATTGATGTATACGTCTTGATGACGTGGTTTACGGCGACGGTCGGGGAGATTTCGTCCCTCAAACAAGGGGGTTTAAAATAATTTCGATACACAATATAATCTTTCTATCCACACTCAAACAATATATCTTAGTCTCATTTGAGATTTAGTATCGAATAGAGAATTCGATACTAAATGCCTAATTGTCCACTTATTTGGACAGTTTGAGAGCGTGATTGTAATATGGCTTATCTTATCAATATGTTTTTTTTTTAATTATAAAATTTTTGGTTCAGGGTGCACTGCAATATATGTGTACTTGGAGAACTAAAGGGAAATGCTACCAAAATTTTTAGTCAACAAAAATTCATATACTAAGACGTGGTATTACTGGAAAATCACATTTTTGAAATGGATAGGGCCCTTACCAAAAATTCAATCATTTTCTATACACAAATTAATCGTCAATGGATTTTTATCCTCACAATTCGTAGATGGAGTCGAGAGCTTTATTGAATTTACTCAYGTACATTCTGCCCATAAGGACGGAGAGAGGCTGAAGTGCCCTTYTAATCATAGTAGATGTAGGAATAATAGGTTTCTCGACATATATGAGATTAAATACCACTTAGTTCGACACGGATTCGAGCCGAATTACTATAGATGAATTTTATGAAAATGGTTGATATATAATATATATACTGGTATTTTGTAAAATACTCGTATTATCTGATAATTTTATCAGATATCGAGAGGTCGTTGATTCAGCAGCCTAGGTCGATCGGATGTGGGGTCAGCTAATCATTTAGCTAATTTTTGACGATTATGTGGGCATTTGTACTGATCATTCAGCGCTGACCAAAGATTCCACCACACCGACACTAGTGTAGAAACTGCATATCCAGAAGAGCAATTCTGCTTATCTAGAACGCCTTCCTGTACCTTCTGTAGTGACATGGTTCTAGAAAGTTTGTACTTTCCAGAACGCCTTTTTTTTACCCTTTTGGATTGGCAGACTTTCTAGAAGGGTAAAAAAAAGGCGTTCTAGAAAATGAGTTTTCTATTCTATAATGGTACCATTCCATGTTGATCCGCCAATTTCCAGAACGTATTTTCAAAAATACCGTTCTGGTATGTGACACTTTCCACAACYGTATTTTTAAAAGACGTTCTTGAAAGTGATACTTTCCAGAACGGTATTAAATAAAATAACAATTTGAAAAGTTATACTTTCAAGAACGGCTTTTATATATGACGTTCTGGAAAGTGTAATATTCCAGAACGGTGTTTTTGAAAAACCGATTTGGAAAGTAACTCCAGAACATCAAATGTTAAAATACCAAAACATTACAATTTAATTCATATTTCACGAATATTAAAATTAATAAACATCAAAAGTTAACAAAAATATTCGATATACTTAAAAGAATATTTTACATTACTATTTTACCAGAAAAACATAAAAAAAAAAAAAAAAAAAAAAAACACAATTAAGAGCCTTTTTGGCCTATAAATATGCCCAAGTTCAAGCTAGCCCACCGAGGACTTCTGTTTCAAAATAAATAAATATCCAAAAAAAAGATACTTAAATAACAAATGTATCGTACGAATACGAGAAATTGGCTTCTTT
Source organism: Phtheirospermum japonicum (assembly GCA_014905375.1). Classification (NCBI taxonomy): domain Eukaryota; kingdom Viridiplantae; phylum Streptophyta; class Magnoliopsida; order Lamiales; family Orobanchaceae; genus Phtheirospermum; species Phtheirospermum japonicum. The sequence goes on from BMAC01000847.1 coordinate 162,071, forward strand.
AAAGCCAAGAGCCTTTTCGGCCTCTTCTAGTTTTGAATAATGTAAAACAATGAAATAATTTGGAACAGAACCGAGCACACCTATCGCTGTTACATTCCCATACTTGACGAAGAATTTTAGATAACGCTCAACACCCTCACCAGCACAACTTCGAAAGCGTGTTGCGGACGTGAAAGCATAGGCTTATCTTTATACGCGTGTAAAAGCTTTTTTTCTGCAGAGCTTAAAAAGTGATTCTCAGATTTTAAAATAGCAACAAAAAACATTAAAAGGTATATAAATTGAGTTTAGTAATCAGTACCTTTAAAGTGTCCAGATATTTTTGAGAAATCTCTCTTTCAAAATCATGAGAAACATAGAAGCGGGATAAGTTGGAAGCTGCAATAAAAAATTTAAAAAAAATCAAAAAATATTACATGTAATTATAAAATACCCCGGAGAAACTCTGCTATCTTTCAATATATAAATCTCATTGGGTTGTTAATGATATTGGAAAGATGTCTGGAATTTCCGGGTTCGAAGTATACGAACTCGAGGTGGGTAGGTCGTAAAGATCGTAGCTCAAAGAATAGGAATCATGAATTGGTGGAGCATACGAGTCAAAGATCGAGTAAGAAAAAGGATGGGCGAGTTGAGCATATGGTTCGTCAAAACCCGGATCATAAGAATCACGAGTAGGTGCATATGGGTCCATGCTCGGGTTATGGGGATACGAAATCGGTGGAGAATGAGAAGGGCTTGGGCCGGAATAATCGAAAGAGGGGGCCCATTCTTCACCAATCAAAGCGTACGGGTCATCGTAAGTCGAGGGGACCCGATAGCTCGGGGGAGTGGTGTACGGATTTGGATACTCGGGAGTTTGGATGTAAGGGTTTGGATATTTGGGAGTTTGGATATAAGGGTCGTCGTATGGCAAACTAGCTCGGTAGTTTACCATCCTCGGCCGGATCAATCGAGCGGCGGAGGCATCCTTTGATCGTCGTGAGTGTGGGCGGACGGCATCGGGCTTCCCGAATGAGTACCTTGTAAACACAACACTCAACAAAGGATTACGAGCATCGAAAGTAAAATAAAAATCTAAATTAACTACAAACTAAGATAACAAGAGAAATAATTAAAAACAACATTAGCCTTAATCTATCCCCGGCAACGGCACCAAAATTTGATCGAAGAAATTAGCACTCTAAGAAATCTTCTCCACAATAGTACGGAGTCGATTGTAGAGATGTAAGCTTTCCCGAGTCGTGTCTCTCGAGGATAGATATTATCGGAGGTCGGTGTTTTTACTCAATCTCTTGTTAATCGAAATTACACTAATCTAAACTAAGAAAGCATTCAGTCATTTGTTTGATTTGAGTTTTGAATTTAAAAGAAGACTTTAATGAAAATAATGAAAATGAGGGTTTAGGGTGTTCGGTCCGTCTCCACGATCAATCGGTTTTTGCCGAGCACTTAATCCACGATTCGAGGTTGTCAATCCCAAATTGTCGACCAAGTGTCGGGGTCATCAATCTCGAGCCTCGACAAAATCCGATTAATGGTTCTAAACGAATCTAAACCCTAAACCCGTAATTACTAAACTAATTGCATCAAATAAAGCTTACAATTAAAAGAGAATTCATGGAGGGAAAATCAAAGCATTTGAAATTGAAATTGGTCAAAATGCATTAAATGTAAAAAAGGTCAAATTTCCCAAAGAGACAATCTTCATAAATCTTTCAAGGACTAAGAGAATGTCTAACTAAAAGGGGTGAAAAGCTTCAAACCAACATCCATGGAGTTTTACTAGAACAAGAACAACTAGAATCTAAAAATGAGAAATTGAAGAACAATGAKAAGAAAACAACACAAACCAAAGCTTAATAACCACACAACAACAAGAACAATCATTCAAGAACAAAGCATAACAATGAAGGGAAAGAAAATTGCCAATTGCATTAAGCACCAAACAAGAACTTCAAATGTAGATTACAACCTTCAAAAGCAAATCCAAATCTTCAACACAACTAAGCTCACAAATGAAGGAGTTGTCACCCTCTCCAACACTTGCTAACTAAAACTAACCTAACTAAAATAACTACTAAGCTAACTAAACTACACTAATCTAAGAATTAAGCTAGGGTTTTAATTGCAAGAGAAATGAAATGCTTGGAGGAGATGGAACTAGGTCCAAAACCACCAAGGAGGGGTGTTTTTCTTGTGGATAATGGGTGGGAAGCATCTATAGGTCAGTCAAGGGCAAAATGGTCCTTTTTTTCGCCAAAATACACAACCTCAGCATTTTAGTCGATCGACTGGAAGTGCAGTCGATCGAGTAACTTGTTCAAACGCCCCAAACTTTCTGTCAAGCAGTCAATAAACTGACAAAAATACGGAATTAGCCATAGATGTCTTCATATGAAATCTAGCCCTTCCTCTTGGCTTTCATTTGGCGTTTTATTTGTATCATTTTGAATTTTCCTCCGAGAGTTATGGCTGCCACAAGCGAGGCCACGGCGGACCATCTCCACTTAAAGCTGCTTTTTACCATTCTTAAACTCAGAATTTGGGATTGTTGTAAACACAAGAGTTTTAGAAATTTCTCTCAGCTTTCCAATGATATAAGGTGGAGGCAAATGGCATAAGTGGTTTTAAAGTTATGCTTGTATTACGACAACTGAGACATCCATCGAGTAAATGCATGAGGTGACAATGAAAATGGCCACATTTCTCGTCATCTCCGGTCGATACTCGCACCAAAGACATGTCGTGGATTGATAATGAGTGTCTTAGGTTTGAATCATCTTCCGACCTCATCGTGGGACCACTTTGACCAAGGTTGACCTTCAAAACAAAAACTAAGAAAAAAACTAAGAAAATATAAGAAAAACTACTAAAAACAAAGAAAACACTACAGAACCTAAAACTAAKAAAATAGGACAAAAACGACTCCTAATACCCATAAATGCAAGCAAAACATACGTAAACGCAACACAAAAAGGTAACAAAAATGCGTACAAAAAAGTACAAATCACAAGTCATTTTGAATGTCGTCGCCAAACAAAATCTTGGGCAGATAATTCACTGTCGTAAACTCCAGCGTATGTATGGTGGACTATAGGTGCAAATGGACTCAATGGGGCGATCTTTCCCCGAAATCTACATGACTTGTTGTATATGTTTTTTTCCTTTGATTTTAACTTCTCGTTGGCCTTTGAGACATGAACACCCATTACCTAAAATGACTAACTTTGATAAATCCCAGAAATAAATAACATCCGCAAACAAAGAAATTTAATAACTAATTAGCTAATAAACCAGAAAAAAAAAACTACTCAAAAAAAACTAAGAACTATAAAATCAAGAATTTGATCAATGTGGGGTAAAAAATGATTATAAGGCTTGAACCTACTCAAAACATCAATCAATATAGCAAATTCAACCTGAGAATTTTAATATATCAATTAGAATTTACCTTGAGAAACTTGAAATGAGACACGAAAACCGAGCAGCTCGGACGAAATCAAGCTATGCCTGTGTGTGAAAAAACAAAACAAAAAAGTGCTTCTTGTCAGATGATGGCCTAATAAATCACTTATCAGACACTTGATGATATCCCCTGATATGAAAAGTTATCTACACACAGAATTGAAAGCTATGTTTTATACAAAACTGAGACTAAGAATATTATAGCTCTGATTGGAGGAAAAACAAAAGCCTTGAGTGGGTGCATATCAATCTGAAATGAGGTCACTTACTTACCTTATAGCCTAATATTTTTTGACCAACAACCAAAGCCTTGAGTGGGTTCATAATTTAAAGTGTGCGTTAATTTCAAAGCAATAATTAGTCGATGCATCTAGACAAATAGGGACARAGTTGATGTATGTGAAGACTAAGGGTGAGATTGGAAATAACATATAGAGATTTATTATCTTGGGAGTTTGAGATTTTGTTTGAAACAAAATTTAAAACTCTACTGTTCACTCACTTCTTTCTCCAACCAATAACTTCAATCCATTATTCAAACAAAATCATTTAATCACTAACACATATTGTTGATAGTCGACCTGATAAGGATGACCAAATGAAGAATGATGAGTACACCTGGTTGAGTCAGGGCTAAAGAGACGCGGAAAACCAGATAATTCTGGTCGTTGACCACCTTTCAACCTGACAAGTCGAACCGGAGCCTTGTAGACCAGCGAGCCATTGCAGAGCACTTAGTTGAACTCCTAAGGACTCATGCGCATTAAGATCGGTCAACAAGACGAATGGGACGGCAAGCACTGATCGAGCCCTACTCGCCCAGCATGACCGACCACACACGTATGGAAAACATTCTTCAAACAACAAACACGCAAGCACCATGTCAAGCAGGCGTGCCTGCTGCCGGGAAATGCCGAGCAGAGGCGTATCACGCCGAGAAGGTGCGCAACGCAAGGAGCAAGGTGCGTGCGATGCCAAGAAGGTCCCCGCGCTTCCGAGCTTCATTAAGCCCCGACACACCGCCCCGGCCGACCTGGCACATACCTCTCCGAGCAATGTCGAGCCTAACGCGACAGGTCAGGCCGACCCGACACCGATCAGGCACGTGCTATACCGAGCAGGTACGCACCATGCCGAGTGGGTGCACGCGCTTCCAAGCAGAGTCAAGCCCCGCACCCCATCCTGGTCGACCTGGCACCAGATACTGTCGAGCAGGGGTGAGCTAGACGCGATAAGTCAGGCCGACCCGGCACTGAGAAGGCGCGCACTATGCCGAGCAGGTATGCACCACGCAAAGTAGGAACGCGCACTTCCGAGCACCGTCAAGCCCTGTGCCCCATCCGGGTCGACCTGGTGCCGAAGATTGCTGAGCAGAGCTGAGCTGGGCATGACGATCCAGGTCGACTTGGTGCCGAAAATTGTCAAGCAGCCGACCTTGAGGTCTACTAGTTCGGCAGGGTATGTCACAATTGGATCATCCGGTTTGACTTGACGCTCATCAGGGAGGTCGGATCTATTCACTCCTTGTCTCCATCAGAGAATATGCTCGGAGGATAATAAAAGTTCGACCAAAACTAATCGACCATGAGGAAAGGTCGGCTCGACATCAAGACGGTTTAAGGTCGGATCCGAGGCGGAGGAAGAGATATGATCAAGACTTTATACCTTGACTCCGAAAGGGACACAAAATCAATGAGGAAGTGCCAGGTGTCTAGTTAGGGTTAGGGTTTTATAACTGTCTTATTGTCCAAGTAAGTCGGTGCCTATAAAATTAGAAGGTCTATGGTTTTAAAAATAAGACTCAAATTCACGATGTTGTTAATCAATGTTAACAACACCAGTTAACAACATCGACCAGAGTAACGTAAATTTATGCAGRGGAATTTAAAATATGATAACACGATTAAACAAATTCAGTTCACAAGTAAATACTTGRGAACTTGGGTGTACAAACCCGAAAACTATATTACTTTCACTTCACGTTCAATACAGAATATAAAGTAATATATGAAAACTAAATATCAAGAAACTTGATACTAAATACTTGTTGCCGGAATGGCAAGATCTTCTTCGTTGGTCACGCAACTTCAAAGATCTTGTTTATCARGATCGTTGGCTCCAAGTAATTTTCTTCTTCGTGTTCTTCTTCGTTTCTTGTGCGTCTTCCTTGCGGTGTGCGTCCTTCAAGAAATCCGTTCGTCTTTTGCACTAAAAAACCGTAGGTCCAAGCTTTAGGATTTCTAATGTCTTAAATAGACAATTCTAAGATCCTAAACTTGGTAAATACCTAAAAACAAATCCTAAACACAATCTAGAAATAATTAAAGTCTTGTGCATAAACTTGGAAACATAATATTGTCCTATATCTAGTTTCCTAACTTATTTTGTGCCCAAGAAAGGCAAATAACAAAATAGGAATTATTGCCAAGAATAAATTCCTCAATAATCTCCCCTTTTGCCTTTCTGGACAAAACACTAAGACGCAAACACAAATGAAAAAAAATACTAACTCCCCCTAAGACAGAAAACCTCTCCCTAAACAAAACACCCAATGTTGTTAACACTCAAACCAACATTACAAACCAACATTGTTCAAAATAACCAGCACTTTACAAAACAAACAGAGTAAAGGAACTTAATGACTTCGAATCCTCTTTGACTGTCGAGGAGATGTCGAAGTTCCTTCAACACTCTTCTTCCTCTTCTTCTTCTCCCTCAGTTTCATCATCTTCTTCAAAGCCTTGTTGCGCGCTCGAATTCTCTTACGCCTCTTCTCTTGAGCAAGGCTTGCCAAGTCTTCGGCGGCAATAGCATCTTCAGCATCAGCAGCAGTAGCAGTATCATCTCCATCGGCAACATCTTCTGCATCAACATTTTCTCCCCCTATGTCCGCGTCAATGTCCTCTCCCKCTWTTTGACCAGAAAGGGAAAGGGCCTCCAACAGTGAGCAACGAAGTGCCTGCAGCTTAGAAATCTGCAAGTCAATTGAAGCAACATGCGCACGCAGGAGCTGCGCAGAAATGCGGACCATGTTGGGATCGTCCTTCCCAACATCACTATCAACATCAGCAGGAACAGGAGTCTGCCAAGGCAAATCTATCACCCTAGCACCAGTAGTGTGTTGGCCTCGAAAAGCAAACCAATCCGCATCACCAGTGAGCACATCATCTGGGAGAAGCGTCAGACCTTGGTTCTTCAACAAGCTGAAAATAAGAGAGGGAAAACACAACGAGGCAGCAGACCTTGATGTGGCAAACTTAGTAACAATATCAAAAACATGATGCCCGAAACTGAACCTTACACACTTCCCAAGCTTAAATAAAAACTGGGCCTGAGGCCTAGTAACAACCGTAGTGTTCTTGGAAGGAACCCAATTGCAAAGAGCCACTTGTGCATAATAGAATACAAAGACGAGAGCCTAGTGCTCGGCAGTTGCTCAAACCAAGAATGCACCATACCACCAGATAAAAAAGACATAACTTCATCCATATCATCCACAACAAAATTACCCCAATGTGAAGTGGTGCCAAATAAATCATCAATTAAGTCAGGGGTGAAGGCAAACACTTTACCACGCAGAAAAACTTTCCCATAGTTCACAGAGCTTAAATCAACAATCGAGGGCAGCATATTTGCATAGAACTCAAGAACTATGTCTCTAACAAATGGAACGGCGGTAGAGACTGTGGAATACATACCATGAAATCGGAGGTKGGCTATCAGGTTGTGGCGCTKYAACAAATCAATCYGCACTTRTCTCWCAYCAATCATATGGCMAGTTTGATAAATATCAAACAACTCAYCAGCCTRYGCGGTTAAAAATRTCTCTGAAAAGGGCTCCATGTCCTCAATCTCGGGTGTAGGAGTTGRAGTGCCAGATGAGGAKTGGGAGTGATCACAGGCAGCKGAAGAGGACTGCGTGGAAGTATGAGATGGAATGGAAACAGATGCAGTGCGGGAGGACGAGACAGACTTTGAGCGACTCAATGTTGGTAAGGGGKTACCAACATGACTAACAACATCATCCTTTSCAGRTGCCTTCTTTTTCTTCTTGTCCTTTTTGAATYCAGCAAGAATATCTTTCAAGGGCATATCCATTGAAGAGTRAGGGGAATGTTCAAAAAGACCTGTATCAAACTCAGGTGATGCYGCACCAATTGGAGACGGCGGGGGAATATCAGCAGGCGACTTGGCAGAACTAMTAACTTCGCCGGTGATAAAATCCAGCARAGTATATGGAGGCGAAGAGTACTCAGTAGCAGATGACTTGGGAGAGACTTTGACTTTTMCRTGGCTGGGAGAGACACTGTCTTTCATCAGGCCGGGTCTCCTGTCGGCTTTACGTACAAGCWGCTTGCGGCGAGTAAACCCCTTCTTCTCRGACAAACTGGGAGCAGAAGCTGACGGCGGCACATCRCTGGCAATCGGAGCAGAGGGCTCAYAATCATGATCATCGGGATCAGACTCCACAACAACATCCTCCTGGAGGTTCATGTGTTCAATCGGCACGTGGCGACGCGGACCAGCCCTGCTCTTTGGGACCGCGGGCGGCACAACGCCGGGCGGTATGTTACGCAAACGCCTGCGCTTCAAGGTAGGATTCCCTACGCGGCCAAAGGTCTCAGCCACAAAATCTAAATTGGGGGGGTTATCGACGTCAATTTTGTTCCCGGGCTGTCCAGGGAACACTTGAGCAACCGGCGTAGCATCGACCGGCGATGGAACAGGCACGACAGCGAGAGAATTAGGCGCATGCAATTTAGGCGGCGATGTTGATAGTGGTGGGTTTGAAGAGCTACCACCACCAATCTCTTCACGAATATCTAGGCCACCAATTTTTGG
>BMAC01000847.1:196103-213263 GCA_014905375.1 Phtheirospermum japonicum
TCGGTGCTGCCTGGGCGTGCGGCGTAGACTGGGCGGGTGCGTCGACTGGGTGCGTCGACATCGGTGCGTCGACATCGACGCTTCAGCAAGTTGCGTCGACAGTGCGTCGACATCGGTGCATTGACATCGACGCTTCAGCAAGTTGCGTAGACAGTGCATCGACGCTGCGTCGACTGACGCGGATCATGACTCGTGTCGACATATACGATTACTAATATTTATTTGATTAAATAATTTCCTTTTATATATTTCCAAACTTAATATTTCTTTTATTATATTTGCCTATTTTTTATTTTCTTTAGTTATATTTTGCTTAATTCAAAACTTTCTTTTATTTTTCTAATACAAAAATATAAAAAATCATATAAAATTAAAAAAGATCTAAGTTAATATAAAAGTACTTCATAATAATAATAATAATGATAATAATAATAGTAATTAATGGTTATTAGACACAAGTTGAGAACGTGACAACTTTTGGATTTTTTAAGTATATAAATACGATTATTAAAGAACTATATTTAATTGTTAAAATATAAATGATTTAACAATAAAAATATAACAGTTAGGAATCAATAGTTGAGAATAGGATATCTTTTAATTTTTAATTTTAGTTTTATATTTAAAAACTCATTAATTATTATAAATAAATTTTTTATATTTATCTTTGGATTAATTCTTTATAACACATGTGTGTTAAACTAGTGTGTGRGCGCGCGCGTGAGTGTAAAGTTCAAGAAAACCAAGAAATCATAAATAAATCAATTTTTTTAAGTTTAAAATAGACTAATTATTAGCCATGTTATTCATTTACTATGGTTATATAAAYAAATATATAACATAAGTAAGTTAAAGATATTTTTTATTTAATAAAGAATCTCCCACTTTAAAAAAAACTATTTAAATTATTAATTACATATTTAATTAATGTCAAAGTTTACCATACATATATATCCTATGTTTACATTATAGTAAAACATGGATATAAAAGATAGGTTTCCATTCTATTATTTAGTATATATATTATAATAAAGTTAGAATTGTAATTAAAAATATCACTTACCTTATAAAAATAGTATTGATGCGGAGCAAATTGCTCCATATAGCATCACCTAATAATATATTAATATAAGAAATAATTCCAATATACTCCTATAGTTAAATATTTTATCCCATATAATCTAGTGAAAGTATTAACTTCCTATTTAATTCAACCATTATATATATGTACTACTTTATCCTTCAATTATTTTCTTTTTTCCTTCCAATTTTCTTTTCATACTACAAACATTTGAGTATATTTTTAGAATCCATACTATATTTTAAAATCTCATACTACAACGAAGTGGTCGGATTTCATACTATTTCATCAAATTTGATATAAAATCTAGAGTTCATCAAAATCTAGAAATTCATGAAAATGGGATATTATATACWACTTTGCATAAATCTTGAGAAACTACAAACTACTTCACATAATTTTTYYGAAATTACACAATACTTCGCAGAAAATTCTGAAAAARTACATACTACTTCGCATAATTATTGGAAAATTACAAACTACTTCACAAAAAGTTTTGAGAAYTTTCATACTACTTCGCCCAGAACTTGAACTATGTTGTAACGATGTTATATCTAAAACTACTTTGCATAATTTTTGAAAAATTTAAAACTACTTCGCATAATTTTTGGGAAATTACATACTACTTCACATAATTTRTGGGAAGTTACAAACTACTTCGCATAATCCTTGGAAAATTACACACTACTTCYCAGAYATTTTTAAAAAATTACATATTAATTCGCATAATTRTTGGAAAATTACAAACTACTTCGCAAAAAGTTTTGAGAAATTATATACTACTTCGCCCAAAACTTGAACTATGTTGTAACTATGTTATAACTATGTTATATCTAAAACTACTTTGCATAAATCTTGAGAAATTAAACTATTTCGCATAATTTTTGGGAAATTACACACTACTTCGCAGAAATTTTTAAAAAATTACACACTATTTCGTATAATTCTTGAAAAATTACAAACTACGTCTTAGAAATTTTTGAGAAATTACATACTACTTCGCCCAGAACTTGAACTATGTTTTAACTATGTAAATTGCAATATTCAAGTGGAAATATAGCTTCAGCCCGAAGGGAGGCCCAAAATCGAAACATGATCCACATTTGCAGTGGCCCATATGTTATTTGATACCCAAATCTCAAAACTTTGCAAGCAGTACACCTTCTGATGTGAAGATACTTGTTTATCTTCGTCGTCTCCTTGGTTTTGTTCTCCATCGTCGACATCTGTGTGTGGTTCAACCACTAGAATWATWATCACATAGAGAGAGAAATAGTAAAGCCATCATCACATACCATGGGAAAKCACAACTCACCTCCGCCAATCATCTGCTCTGAAGCTTCTACCGGCCCYACCCATTCAATTAAGTATAGTCGAATAGATCTATAATCCCTATCACCACGACCATCAAAAAATCACCGCACGATAGGGAGAAGATTGGTGGCAATGGATGGTCATAGATCTGGTCRATGCYCGATGGCTAGGTTTGTGTTGGAGAGATCCATTTTGGCTGGATCTCTAATCGTCGGTTGCTGCCGGTGTAGGCAACAACAAACTATCTGGTCCGTGATCGATAGGTCATTCTCGATCAACCACGTGACCGGGAATGAATGAGAAAATATTCTCAAATTCAATCTCAACCCAAATTGAAAACTAAATTCTAAAARAWAAAATTAAACCTTAAACCTAAATTTATGTCATATATCAMCACATATAACCGATATATCTCATTACATATAACTGACATATATCATCACATATAACTGGTACGATAGTAGATTTCTTTCGGGACCCTAAAATGAAAACTAAAACCTAAAATAGAAACTAAACCCTGAAACAGTATGCTAAACTCTCAAAATGAAAAACTAAACCCTAAAATGAAGAATTAAACCTTAAATTCAATATTGTTGTCATATATCATCATATATAACTGTCATATATCATCACGTATAACTGATATATATCATCATATATAACTGAACGATAATATGTATTTGTCGGGTGCACCCAGGTCCATATATTAAATTGTCGTTGCATAGCTAGTCCTCACTATATATTTCTTATTTTTAGATTTATTTTTTGGAATTATATTAATTTTAATCGAATTTAATTAATTAAATAATTTAGAATTATAAAATTAGGAATAATTCCCATGTACTTACACTTAGGTTAGCCTCAATTCCCTATTAATCCTCTAATTTATTTCATCCCATTTAGACTAAATAAATCCATTAAATTAAAACTATAATTTAAACTATCTAAAATACCCTTACTCCCAACAGCTATATATATACACACAAAAATAAATAAAATTAAAAGAATAATACACATTCACCTCATCGCCCACTCCGCATCTTATTCTTTCTCTGCATCGCAGATGTCCTCTTCACCTATCAACCAAACGTACATCGGTAACAAAATCCGTTTCAAAAGAACTTGTTGTGGTCGCTCGCCGCCTGGTACTCTACGTTCGGTCGCAAACAGAAGCGTCGTTTCGTTCGTCGAACTTCGTGTAGGCCCGGAAATCAATCCAGSTGTCCGTAATTAGCCGATCTCTAGCCCAAAGATTCAGCCCGCCTTTGCAATAGCCACAGCCCGGCCCGACAATAAGCCCACCACAGCAGCAATTCGTGCAGCCCGATAAATGCAGCAACTCCTCAGTTAGCAGCAGGCTCACTTTCTGCCCGTACACGGCCCGAACCACCCCTTCAAGTGCAGCAACAATCCAGGTACTTGCAGCRCGTTCGATTTAAGCACGGCTTTGATTTATAAATTAGGTTATCGGAGTGCCGGTTCCACAAATTAATATCAAAGGGTCGTCGGCTCAGGGATCCTGGTCCTTGACTGCAGAAAATCGACGACACGTAGATACCGTCGGGACAAAGGGCCATCTTTCTGCCGCGCCTGGGTCTGTTTCCGTCGAAGATCCGCCGCAGTTCAACCACTAGAAACAAATTCAGAAGCTCACAAAGAACAAGGGTTTGATAATGTGCCGAGATGTAACAAAACAGAGGGGATTCATGGTGTGTCATCTTCTTGGAGAGGATTGATCAATATAAACACCCAATTTGCGTAGGGTTAGGGAAAACCCAACAGAAGGAGGCTCGGTCAAATGGGTTAAAATGGAGAAGCATACGAAGAAAAGGTAAGGGCTAGGTTAATAACCTAAACTTGGCGGGTCACTGGTCAGAAGTAGGTCGGTTTTTCCAAGCGGGCGGGTTGCTGGGCTTTTCTGATGTGGGCCTGTGAAACGTAATGTGGGCTGCCCTTCTTAATAAGTCATTGGGACAACACCATATTCTCCATCTTGGCCTAAATTCTACGTATCAATCCGGTTTGCTGCTAGGATCCAAATAGGATTCTCATCATCGTCGTCCCGGTACCTGCACAAACAAAAAGTCTCAACGGGAAAGTTAGTACATATACCAAGAAAAAAAAAGGAAAACCCAAAAGAAATTGCGTATTTAACAAATACGCCTTATCTCCCACTTACCGTCGCGGTCTAATCGGCCATGTCAAAGTTCAAAAAATTCAAACACATTCGTAATTTGCTCGCGGGCAAACACTTGGTGTTCATATTGGCAGGGTTGTACTCAGACGGGTTTTTCTCAAGATCGATAACACGCTCATGCACATCTAAATGCGTAGTACGATCAACAAGCACAGAGTTCGCATAATTTGGCATGGATTCACAGTCAATAAAGCAAACATATAAATTTCGCCGCTTTTCAGCTTTGAAAACAACACGAGAACCCTTCATAACTTTCACAACACCATTCCCCCACCTACCTTCTAACCCATCATCCTCAAGTTCAGCACAAGATATCAGGTTATGACATAAATCAGGCACATGACGGACATTATTAAGCGTTAAAGCATAAACAGAATTAAATTGTAAACAAACATCACCCAAACCAACAACATTGCATCTTTCTTATTCGCCATAGAAACATGCCCATGCTCAAGTTCTTTGTAATTTGAAAATAGATGTTTATGAGGAGACATATGAAACGTGCATGCAGAATCAACAAGCCACTCATTATCACATAGATTAGACCGTACAGAGTTCACATTATCATGCATTTCATCAGACTCAATAACCATATAAACATCACCCATATTCTCATTACAAGATACCATATTCGCATGATCAGATTGTTGTTGTTTATTTTTCTTTGGACATTCTTTAATATAGTGATTAGGATCACCACAGTTAACACTTGCGACCACTTGGATGAGATTTGGACCTACTCTTGCCTTTGCCCTTCATTTTAGAAAAACATTGAAAATTATGGTTATTTTGATTGGTGGAGGTCTGAGGGTTTTGAAAACTATATATCGACCTACCTCTAACAAAATTAACCTCGTCATGACTATTACTTTCCTTATTAGATTTTAAATCCAATTCTTTACTTTTCAAACCACTTATTATTGTGTCAAGACTTACCTTATCTCTTCCATATTTAATATCAGATTTCACTTCATTATAATAATCAGGAATAGGATTTAAAAGCACAATAGGGGAATAATCGTCAATGTGTTTGTCACCCGTTTGTTTTATATCCAAAACAAGTTTCGTAAAAACGTCAAGATTATTATTAATATCTTTTGACAAATCGAGTTTAAATCTAAAAAACTTTTCAAGTAAAAACAATTTACTAGGCAAAGACGTTTCGGTATAAAGCTCTTCTAATTTGTCCCAAAGTTCTTTTTCAAAATCAAGTTTACCACATTTGCGTAACACGGAGTCAGCCAAATTTAAAATAATAGACGAATACGCAAATTCGTCAAGTTCGGCTTTTTTCTCGGGTGTAGTACCCGGTGTAAAAGAAGAATCAATCGCTTTGAAAACTTTTTGTTGAACCAAAATACCTTTCATTTTTTGTTGCCAAATTTGAAAATCACATTTTCCATCAAACGTTGCCAAGTTAAAAGACGAAAGAGACGTCATTTATAAAACACGAAAGTTTTTGAAAAAATGACACAAGAAAATACGAAGTTTTAAGTAAAATGTACAAAGCACAATAACGAGGCAATCATAGATATCAATCGACAACATGCACAAAGCAAATTACGAACCAATCAATAAAATAAAAAAAATAATTAATGAGATACGATAAACGGCACGTAATCTACAGGATAATTCAACATAGTAATTCAACGGAAGCAATTCAGCGTAAACAGGATAATTCAACGAAAGCAAGTCAACGAAAGAACAAAGCAAGCACGTAGCACGTTCGACTAACCTAGAACTATCCTAGAAACTACCAGCTAGATCCCAAGCAATAAATACCCGCTACAAGTGATATTTATACTACGAAATGAAAAACAGAGAGGTTCAGCCTCTTTACCAGAGCGGGACCCCAATCCATCGGAGCGGTGGACGACGAGCGCTCTGATACCACTGTTGTGGTCGCTCGCCGCCCGGTACTCTACGTTTGGTCGCAAACAGAAGCATCGTTTCGTTCGTCGAACTTCGTGTAGGCCCGGACAGCAATACAGCTGTCCGTAATTAGTCGATCTCTAGCCCAAAGCTTCATCCCGCCTTTGCAACAGCCACAACCCGGCCCGACAGTCAGCCCATCACAGCAACAATTCATGCAGCCCGATACACGCAGCAACTCCTCAGTTTGCAGCAGGCTCACTTTCTGCCCGTACACGGCCCGAACCACCCCTTCAAGTGCAGCAACAATCCAGGTACTTGCAGCCCGTTCGAGCTCTTCTCGTCCTTCTTGTACGCCAACTGCCAACCGCCACCTATCTCCATACCACTACTCACCTGCTCCCCGCCACCAGGGTTATTCGTGTCCTGACGGGAAAGCAACGGGCTCCGCAAGTTATCGTCAGACTCGTTCCCAGAGCCATCGTCGTTTTCTGGGTTGATTATGTATTCCTCTATGGATGTTTCACCACCGACACCAAGACCCTCGAGTAACAAAGCCATTTCACCTGACACGTCCTCGCGTCCCCGGATCTTTTGTAACACTCTCTTGGCCTCTTTCATCCTCCCTTTACTCACGAGCCATCTCGGGGACTCGAGCAAGAAAAGCAACGCGAGCACAAAATAGATCATCGAAGGGATCGAAAGCACCCCGGGCATCAGTCACCAGCTAGGCGATTCGGTCAAAGACATCCCAAACACCATGCAGTACGACAAAAACATGCCAACCGAACCCGTAAACTGAGGAAATGTATTCAATAGTCCCCTTATTTCCGGTGGGGCCGTCTCGAATATATAGACGGGGACGAGCGTGACCGCAAGCCCGACTCCGAACCCATCCAAGAGCCTACCCAAAAGGAGCACGTACACGTTCGGGGCCCATAACATCACTAAACCACTAACGAAATACAAAATGGACGAGATTATTAGCATCGGACGCCGTCCGAGCGAATCGGATACCGGGCCGGAGAATGTGGTGATGACCGTTGCTCCAATTAAGGACATAGGGACGATAAGCCCTTCGATAGTGGGCTGGCTTTGCAAATCGAATTCTCTTTTGATGTAAAGCACAGATATTGCAATAGTAGCATTGTCCCATCCTTGTAACAAGTTGCCAATGGCAGCGGCAAACGCTACTAACACAGCTCCCCTCATATCCTCTGATTAATTAATTAATTAACTCTCGATCACAAAATTCGGTTCACACAAATCGGCCCAGGCCCAGGCTTGATATCATCAAAAGGGGCCTAAAGAGTTTGAACAACTCTAGGGGTGATTTAGCCAATTTGATGCGCGCATGTAAGCATATACACATATATATATCCCCCACCTGCGAAAACTTGGCCACAAAAATAGGTGACTAAAAATCCTAAGTCGTCGCTATCTCAGCTGCGTAGGATTTTAGTCACCTATTTTCAGAATCGAGTTACGGTGGGTTTTCCAACAAAGAGAGTGGGCGATGGGTTTCTCTAGTTTTCAACTACCGGCGGTGTCCGAAGAGATTGCTATAATGTATGATTTGTTGGTAGATTTTATGTTGATATTTAGGTTGGCTTCTCATTTGATTGGTAGATTTTATGTTAGCCTGAATTCCACTTTGTGCTGATAAAAGATTACATATGACGATAAATAAACAAGTTGGATTTTGATCATTCTGATGTCATTTATTAATCCAAGTAGCAGTGGGTGTGTGTAAAAGGTTCATTTCTCTCACAKAATTTCTTGATGAACCGGAATTCTATAGTGGGAATTTTCACCAAACTTCTTTTCGATTAGTTTGAATTTATCTTGTCGACTATTGAGCTTTGTACCAAGAGACTAGGAATAGGTTGGTGATAGCTGCATCACTGCATTTGAACTCATTGGAGCAGAGTCTTAAATTGAGAATAGAAAGGCGATGGATGGACATTGAGAGAGGAGGGTGGCATTGTTGTGTCCATGTATAAATTGGAGATATATTTGGTGGTGCTATTTCTAAATAATAGGAAATATTAGTCGAGTTTTGATGAGTATCATGAAATTGTTAAAATGTTTGAATGAATTAGTKTGATTTTTATTTTGTTCAGTATAAAATTTGACAAACTAGAGTATGAAATTTTATTAATAAGTAGTATGAAACTAAGATTTAAAAGAAACAAAACAAAAGTGAAAAAGAAAATGACTAGTAGTTTAAAATTCGACAAAAGGGTATGAAATCCAATTGATTAGTATAAATGGAATTTTATCATMTATGAAATCGGACAGTGTAGTGTGAAGTTTCAATATGTAGTTACGTAGTATACAATCACACAAATTAGTATGTAATTTGTCGAAAGTAGTATGAAATTCTTCAATATAGTATAAAATTTCTTGATTTGTACGAAATTTGATGATGTAGTATGAAGTTTAGCCCGCTGAGTAGTATGAAATTAATATATAGTAGTTTGGATTTTTATTGAATTAAATTGGGAAATATCTGGAAAAAAAAATTGTTGATAAGGATAATTTAGTATTCTTATGTAATATTTTGGATCAAGAGGAAATATGAGATTTCAATGTTTTATTTGAGAATAAATATTTACCTAATGGTTTATACATGAATTATCCCAAGAGATTATAAATTATTCTATTGGAGATTATAAAATCATTTCATATACATTTCTATGATTTTCTTTGAAATTTATATCGATATTTTTAATTCAATTAATTATTGAGATGAAGTAACAACGTGGGTCATTAATATCCAACAGCCAAAAAAAATAGGCCTTTGATTCAATAATTTTATTTTATTACACTTAAAAAAAAGTTGAGATTAATTTGGACCGTGAATATCCGGCAGTCTTTTAATCTTACCCATTAAAAAATGGATACATAATTGTGTTGGATCCTTAATCCAATATTGAGCTTATATATGAAATAATTATATGTTGTGAACTATCAAATAAAGAAGTCTAATTGATCATATAAAGTTTAAGGTATTGGGCTTTAATGTATTTAATAGGATGTGGACCTTTAATATGTAGATAATCAATGGGCTATCTATTTTAATGATATGCTAAAATAGGTAAACCCTAGACGAGTCAAATATATAAGGGTTATGGTCCCTAGGTCATACATATCATTATCAACTATTCTATTCTGCATCTCATCGTCAAAAGAGATCATATAGAGAAAGTTAAAGAATTCTCCAAAAGGATTGGATACGTATTGCCCTAGAAGGTTAAACCCCAAATTCAATCACATATGGATTTGGGCACGCTTCTGTAAACTAACTTATGATTCTTAATAATTTAATATGATGGTTTATCGATTATAACGATAGCTTTCGCTAACACTTTATTATCTAACAAGTGGTATTAGAGCCGATCATATTGAGTTATTAGAAATTGAATAATTTATAGAACTTCGTTTATTTATGAAAATAAGTATGTTTATGAAGTTTTGTTTTCGAAAATTATGGATTCAGAATTGTTCATGATTATTTGGGCCTGTTATTTGAATTTAGTTGAATTATTTGATTGAGGTTGGAGCTTTTGTTTATAATATTAATCTTCTTTTGTATTCAATATATTGACCTCAAATAATAAATAAAACCCTAAATTTAATTTGGTCTTAAAGTTTAAATTTTAAATTCAATTATTGGTATGGTTTTATATATTTTGAAATATATTAATTGAAGCAACAATTTCACAAAAGTGACCTCTCTTGTGGAAATTAATTTATTTTGAAATATAAAAGGTTGTGAGCATGTAATTTATGTGAATATTCATCGGCCAAAAGGAAGATTCATATTTATCATAATTATATGTGCAATTGCAGCAGTAAACATGTGATGATTATTTGGTTTTGCATATGAGCAATGAATCGATGAAAAGGAAGACTCATTGTTTGATATTTTCTTATTATCAGTGTTTGATTAATGCTCCAAGATATCAATTACAAGTTAATATCTTGTCAAAAGATGAAATCTTGATGGAGTGTCGATATCTTGAGATGGGGATTTACTTTTTATTTGAATTTATTATTATAATTCTAAGTTTATTCTATGTGAGCATGATAGGTTTATTTTCTTTGATTCAGCTATATCTACTCCTGCTAATATTACTACGAGCACCAACTCTATCCTTATTCTAAATGGAACAAACTTCAAATCATGGCAAGAGAATCTTTTAATGGTTCTCGGAGTCATGAYTCTCGACCTTGCGATAAGGGCTGATTCCCCCACCTCTTACGGATAAAATTACTACGGAAGAAAATAGGGATATGGAAAGGTGGGAGAAATCGAATCGCATGTGTATGATGATCATGAAGAAAGCCATTCCAGAAGCATTGAGGGGCACCATGTCTGAGAAAAGCACTACAACTAAAGAATTCCTTGCTGATATTGAGAAAAGGTTTGTCACGAATGAAAATACTAAAATTGGTACATTCTTGAAAAGTATGATCTCAATGAGGTATGCAAGTAAATTCAATATTAGGGAATAAATTATGGAAATATCTCATGTTGCTTCAAAATTGAGAGCACTTAAGGTTGAACTCTCTGAGGAATTTCTAGTGCATTTGGTTTTAACTTCTCTTCGGGATATTTCAATCAGTTTAAGGTGAGCTATAATTGTCAGAAAGATACTTGGTCTCTGAATGAGCTCATCTCACGTTGTGTCCAAGAAGAGAAAAGGTTGAAGTAAGACAAGACTGAAAGTGCTAATATTGCCTCAACTTCCAAATTTAAGGGCAAGGGATTAAATCAAAAGAAGGATAAGGAAGCTGCACACACAACACCACAAAAGAAACAACAAAAGGCACCTAGTGCAAAAGACGGTACCGGTTTTGATACTTGTATGGGTTGTTTCTTCTGCGGAGGTGAAGTACATAGAAAGCAAGAGTGTACCAACTATCATGCTTGGCGTGCTAAGAAAGGTATGCTTTTTAATTTGGTTTGTTTTGAAGTTAATTTAACTTCGGTTCCTAGACACACACGGTGGATAGATTCCGATGCAACAACTCACATCAGTGTGTCCATGCAGGGTTTTCTCCATTGTCGAAAGACAAGTGATGGTGAAAGATACATTTTTGTGGACGATGGGAAGACAGTTGAAGTTGAAGCAATAGGAAAATTTAGATTATTGTTAAAGATTGGAAATTATTTGGATCTTGATGAGACATTTGTTGTTCCATCATTTAGACGAAATTTGATTTATATTTCTGTTTTGGACAAACTTCGTTATTCTTGTTCATTTGGAAGTGGAAATTTTAGCATGTTTCATGATTCAAAATTGGTTGGTTCTGGTTCTTTATCAAGTTATGATAATCTTTATTCACTAAACATTATTCTTTCATTTAATGAATCTCTGCATCTACACATACGAGGTGTGAAAAAAATTAACCAATGAGAATTCAGCTACGTTATGGCACAACAGACTAGGTCACATCTCCAAACGGAGAATTAAAAGACTTGTGTCTAATGAGATTCTCGATCCTTTAGATTTCATAAACTATGAGATTTTTGTAAATTGTATTAAGGGAAAACAAACCAATAAAAGGAGATTTGTAGACAACAAGACTTCAGACATCTTAGAACTTATACATACGGATATTTGTGGGCTGTTTCCTATAGTTGCATGGAATGGTCAACAATATTTTATAATGTTCATAGACGTTTTTTCTAGATATGGTTACATATATCTCATTAATGAAAAGTCACAGTCATTGGACGTGTTCAAATCCTTTAAGGCTGAAGTTTAGAATCAACTCAATAAAAGGATTAAAAGCGTTAGATCTGATCGTGGTGGTGAGTACTACGGTAGATATGYRGGATCTGGTGAACAACGTRCAMGACCATTTGKTAAATCCCTAGATGAATGTTGTATCATCCCACAYTACACCATGCCGGGTTCACCCACTATGAATGGTGTTGCTGAAAGATGAAATAGAACGCTTAAGGATATGGTAAGGAGTATGATTAGTCATTCTACCTTACCACAATCACTCTGGGGAGAAGCACTTAAAACTGCAGCATATATCCTTAACAGAGTTCCAAATAAAGCAACTGATAAAACCCCTTATGAACTTTGGACAGGTAAAAAGCCCAGTCTAAATGCATTTGCATGTTTGGAGGTGTCCAACTAAGACTAGGCCTTATAAGCCTAATGAAAAGAAACTAGACACAAGAACAGTTAGTTGTTATTTTGTTGGATATTCCGAAAGATTTATAGGGTACAAGTTTTATGATCCCACAACTAAAAATATTTTTGAGACGAGAAATGTCTTGTTCTTTGAGGATGTTGAGTTTGCGGGGGGAGATAGAGTTAATGATTTGGTCTTTGAAGAGGAATATGTGAAATATCCCCACGGGTGTTGTTGGCATTGATAAGGATTTTATTCCTGACTCTGTTCAAGACACAAATCAAGACACTGTTGGAGAACCTCCCGTTCCACAAGATATTCCAAATCAACAAACTCTACAACCACAAGAACCTATGCCATTAAGGAGATCCACTAGGGAAAGAAGAAGTACAATCTTAGATGATTACATTGCATTTCTCAAAAAAAATGAGGTTGACATTGGATTAATGGAAGATGATCCTATCAACTTCCATCAAGCCATCGAAAGCTCAAATTCTCAAAAGTGGACAGATGRCATGAATGAGGAGYTTAAGTCCATGAGTAACAATGACGTGTGGGAACTCGTCCCATTGCCGGAAMGTGCGAGACTCATTGGTTGCAAATGGATATTTAAGACCAAGAGGAATTCAAGAGGTAATGTGGAAAGATATAAAGCACGTCTTGTTGCAAAGGGATCTACACAGAAAGAAGGCATCGATTATAAAGAGACTTTCTCTCCAGTTTCTTCGAAAGACTCTTTCAGGATTATAATGGCATTGGTGGCAAATTTTGATCTTGAGTTGCATCAGATGGATGTAAAGACAGCATTTCTCAATGGAGACATTGATGAAATGATTTATATGGTGCAACCTGAAAACTTTATTTTGGGAGATTCAAAGAATATGGTTTGCAAACTTAAGAAATCCATCTATGGGCTCAAGCAGGCATTTAGATAATGGTATTTCACATTTCATCAAGTTATCATCTCGTTTGTTTTTGAGATAAATTTGGTCGATGATTGTGTATACCATAAGTTCTGTGGGAGCAAATACATATTCCTGGTGTTGTATGTCGATGACATTTTGTTTGCCAGCAATGATATAGGCTTATTGCACGACACCAAGAGATTTCTATCTAAGAATTTTGAGATGAAGGATCTTGGTGACGCCTCTTTTGTGTTAGGTATAGAAATACACCGAGATCGTTCTTGAGATACTTTGGGATTAGCACGAAAGAGCTATATTGAAAAGGTTCATAAAAGGTATGGCATGTAGGACTGTAAACTAGGAGATAACCCTGTGACTGAGGGAGACAAAGTTTGTCTCGAACAGTGCCCTAAGAATAAATTAGAGGAAAAAGAAATGCAGAAGATTCCTTATGCTTCGTGATTAGGGAGTTTAATGTATTCTCAAGTATGTACGCGTCCGGATATTGTGTTCATTGTTGGGATGCTGGTAGATATTTGAGCAAGCCAGGACTAGACCATTGGAAGGCATCCAAACGGGTCTTGAGGTACTTGGAAAGAACAAAAGATTACATGCTCACATATCGGTGGTCAGATGGAATTGAGATCGTTGTATATTCTGACTCCGACCATGCTGGATGCCAAGATAGTATGAAATCTACATCAGGTTATGTATTCTTGCTGGCTGGGGGTGCTATATCTTGGAGGAGTATTAAACAGTCTATTATAGCTTCCTCTACCATGGCAGCAGAATTTATAGCATGTTATGAGGCATCTAACCACAGAGTATAGCTCCGAAACTTTGTCACGGGGCTGCGCGTAGTGGATGGTATTGAAAAACCACTTAAGTTATTTTGTGACAACAAATCGACAGTCTTGTATTCCAATAACAATAGGTGCTCGACGAAGTCTAGGCATATAAACATCAAGTTTCTAGTTGTTAAAGATACAAATCAAAGTGAACAGTTGTCTATTGAATATATTGGTACAAACTCCATTATTGTGGATCCGCTTACAAAGGTATTGCCACCCAAAACGTTTCATGAGCATACTGCTAGTATGGGTGTCAAACTTTTTGAGGATATTTAGTTTTAGTGGGATTCTGTGATCATAATGTTCTCTTTTGTAGACATATTTTTCAGTTACTTCAGTTTAAGGATATTTTTCAATTTACTCTCTGCAGAAATTAAAGTTATTTGGTTGATTCACACTTTGATTTTGCTATATGGTTGATCTCACTAAGGTTTTAAGGTGGACCAGTTGTAAATAAGTATGTTACGATCACAATATATGAAATTTCTATGCTACACAATCACATCATGATCCATGGCATTCAGTTTTGTTGACATATGTGACCATTGATGGGTCGAGTTACGATAAATGTAATGATGGCCACTTTGATCCTATGTTGATATGGCTGATGGACTAGATTGAATATTAATACATTTTTGGTTATGACGGCAAATTTGAGCTTGTACAGTTATATTCTTACAATGTATAATTATAAGGTTGCGCATATAGCCCAAGTGGGAGATTGTTGGATCCCTAATCCAACATTGGGCTTATATGTGAAATAATTATATGTTGTGGATTTTCAAATAAGGAAGCCTAATTAAAAGGGATTAAGTAAAGTTTAAGCTATTGGGCTTTAATGTATTTAACAGGATGTGGGCCTTTAATGAGTAAATACTCAATAGGCTATCTATTTTAATGATGGGCTAAAATAAGTAAACCATAGATGACTCAAGTATACAAGGGTTATGGTCCATAGGTCATAGGTATCATTATCAACTATTCTATTCGCATCCCATCGTCAAAAGAGATCATATAGAGAAAGCTAAATGATTCTCTAAAAGGATTGGATACGTATTGCCCTAAAAGGTCAAACCCCAAAATTCAATCGCATATGGATTCAGGTACGCTTCCATAAACTAACTTATGATTCTTAATAATTTAATATGATGGTTCCTCGATTATATCGATGGCTTTCGCTAAGATTTTATTATCTAATAAATTGCGGAGTGGGATGGTCGTGGACCCACCACCTTCCATGCAGGCAAAAGAGATCCTCATGCATCTTCCCCGTACATGGGGTGAGGTAACATCATACAAGACGATGTGGTTCACAAAGGGAAGTTAACATCCACGATCCTACTTTACCGCCCCTTGTAGATGCTCTTAAATATATGCACTTGTAATTGAGGACAACTCTCTTTACTTGCTAATCATCAAAATGGATGACTATTTAATCTAACTAAATTGGGAATATGGGCAAAATATAAGAGCAATCAACGTTATCTTGTGTCATCTTCTTTTATGCAAATGAGGCATCAAGTATCAAGACCTATAATATATATTTATGTACTTTTATTTCCAAGTTTTTTGCCTGAACTTTCTGTTTGGATATTTTGAACACGATGTCTGACAATGAGGTTTTGGGCAATTCAAAGGTTATGAGGGACAAATTGAGGAAATATAAGACTAATTTGGGTATTAAATTGCAAGAGGAATTGGACGAAAATGAATGGGAATTGATGATTAATTTGGGTAACATTTCTCAATAAAGGATCAAGTGGTCCTGAAGGAGGTTGAAGGAATCCATGTGGCGGCTGGATAATCATTGGATGAAAATATTAATCAGAAGTTGTTAGCACTTAGATGAGAATATTTCTTTGGATCCTATTTGAATTATTATCTATTAATGTTGAGGCAATTGATGTTTTGTTTTTATCTTGGACTTGTGTTTCCAATTCAATATTTTGTAATTGGGCTAGTTGTCCCAAAATAGACGTGRAACGGCTTTGCAGTCAATTTACTGGTGACTGAAGGCTCAATATGTAACTTTTGAGATCACTAAGACTTTATCTCCTTCCTTTCTCTCCAAGTRTCTCCCGTTTCTTCTTTACCCTATGTATTAKATAAAGTACGAATAAATACAAAGAAAATTACAAAAACTATAAGGGTTTACACTATATGGTATATAGAGCCATAATATCCGGAAGATGGTTGAAGCCACATTTTGAAGGATTTGCAAGAATCATYGGAAATTGAGGCATTAAAGAGGAAGCTTCTGAAATAAAACATCAAGAACAAATTGTTGGAATCAACTTTGAAATGCACAGTCATTTMTCAGGGTTAAATGGGAAATATGAGCATCTCAACAACACTCTAGCATATATTCAGCTATAGTTGTTGTACCAAAATAAGGGCAAAGGCTCTGTGGAAGAAGAGTCAATTCTAGTAAATCAGTCTCCAGCTTTTGCAAGTGAGGGTAACAATCTCAMAATTCAMAATACACCGAGAACAYGTTGCAAATCGATKATGAGGACACATAGGTCGTAAGTCCAATCCCTAAAATCGACTTTCCTATGTTTGATGGTACTTGTCCTAAGGCTTGGATATTAAAGTGTAATGGATGGTTTAAGCTTGTTCAAAATATTCCTGATCAATAAAAAGTGATTTTAGATTTAATTTATGGTAGGTTTGAAGAACTGAATGAGTCTAAGATTATTAGAGAATTAACAAATTGAGGTTTAATCGGTCATACCTTGAGTATGTAGGTTGGATTGAAAGACTTGAGGTATTTATGCTAAT
>BMAC01000847.1:248689-259970 GCA_014905375.1 Phtheirospermum japonicum
GGTGTAAAAAAAAATTAAAAGCGTAGAGTTTGGCCGACAAGTTTGATTATATTTACCTCCTTTTATATTATTCTATTTATATTAATTTTTTTATACATTTTGCCTCGAAACTGCCCAAAAACTGCCTCAAAACTGCATAAAAACTGAGGCGTACGCCTCAAGCGCCTCAAGGCATACGCCTCAACACTTTGAGGCGGACGTTTCTGATCTGGAGATCTGATGGGGATCTGATGCGGCCGCCTCGACTCGATTTCCCCAAAAACGTTCCGAGGGGCGCCTCAAGGCGTACTCCTCGGCCGTTTTTTAAAACATTGCTTTATATAGGGAATTACAAGTCTTGTGAATCGAGAAAAAAAAGTATGTACTAACTAAAAGCTCTTGCCAAAAATCAATTAAACAATAGGAAGGAATAATAATAGCAAATAAGGAAAAGCGAATAATAGAAAGTATTAATCAAGAATAATATCTCTGCAATTTTGATCATTTCTTCTCTTTCCTACCGCATTTGGTACTTTCAATAGAATAATATAAAAGGAGGTAAATATAATCAAACTTGTCGGCCAAACTCTACGCTTTTAATTTTTTTTTAKACCCTTCTGATATTTTTTCCCCTCCCCACTCTCTTATATAACTTCTTAAAAATAAAATATTATAAAATAAAAAAAATTTTAAGATATAACTTCTGATATTAAAAAATTATAAAATTAAATAAAATTAAAATTAAAAATAGCTTCTGAAGTAACTTCTGATATAACTTTTAAGATATAAATTCTAATCTATTTTTTTAAAATAAAATTACAAAATTATAAAATATAACTTCTGATATATATATATATATATTACCCTTTCTCACTAATCTATTTTTTAACTGAAAATAGGGATTTCGCACATATTTCTAGATATTTTTAATTTTAGTTTTTCTAATGTACAGAGAAGGTGGAGGTTAGTGTATAAATATAAGCTAAATTTAATTGGTCAGTTTATGATGGCCAACAAAAAGGGGTTAGGAAGAAAAATAATGCTTGTACATTTTAATTGAATATAAGCTAAATTGAATTGTCTTCACATTATTTATTTTTTTTTTATCACGAAATATAGTTTACAAATAATTTTCTTTGAGTGCTTAGATATGCCGACGACTCTAATGATGATCCTTTGAGTGAGGAGGAAGAGGAAAATGAAGGACATAACGAGTTGTTTAAACCATTGGAKACGAATGATTCTCTATTGCAAGATTAAAATGACTGAGAACTTAATTTTCTACTTAATTTGGACTTCTATTGTTCTTAATTGCTTTGTGTTGTGTTTTAGGTGAGATGAATTTGTGCTACTTATTAGGATCGATATGATTTTATTCTTYTTTTTGTTGAACTATTAGAATAATTAATATGTATTGTTGAACTTTGCGCAATTTTATTAATTTTGGTTTTTAATTTTAATTTTTCAAAAAAAATTTTGAGGCGTACGCCTCGTTTCCGCCTTTCGTTTTTTAAAACATTGATATAAAGGGAAATTATATTTTAATAACTCGAGCAGAAAATTAAATCCCACAGGGGGAATCAGGGTGTTTAGGGTCTCAAACAAACCCTATGTTCTWTAGTTCGCATTTTCGCTATTCTTATTCCTTGTTTTTTATTTTGTGTGTGTGATTTTCTGCCTGCGATACTTTCGAACCAGTATCAGAGTAAGTAACCATACCAGGATACACACGTAAAGCTTCGATTGCTGCTGATTTACTCAAGGGGTCAGCTCCAAGCATGATTACATGGCCACCAGTTAGTTCGTCGTCCTTATACATTTTAGCATATTCTGCAGCTGATTTATCAGATTCATAATTAGTGATAAGACTCGAATCTCCCTCTTTAGAATCCCTAAGCGTAGACCCAACAATCTGTTTCACTTTCCCCTGGAAATTTATTAATATGATCTCAGTATCATTTATAAGGTGAAACAACAAGTGTACTAGGATGAAAGTACACAAGATATTGAACAAACCTTGTGTATGTCAATGCAGGGGCGAAACCAAACCCCACATTGTATCGAGAGCCTTCGATTTCCTGAATATCAATTTTAAACATTCTGATTACTGTGAAGGACTGATTATCCAATCAGTATTATCAAACTGTAAGTGGAAGTTAGAATTGATGAAAACAAAAGCGTACTGGGGAACAGCTGAGGTMCAGGGTGCACTAAATTCGCCTTTCGAGGCGCATAAAAAGTGGAAGGCTCGGTAAGATCCTTCCAGATTGAACTTGCTTTGAAGTTTTGAATGCTCATGATAAAAARAATCTGAGATTGCACACCTATGTATCAGCATCTAAGGGGAGAGACATTTATCAAACAGGRAGCGGATATGACGCAAATAACTTCAGGACCTTAAAATATTGCATTTGGAACAAGTTAAACACAGGATTTAAAATATGTGTTTATAAAAAATCGGCCAATTAATTTTGATAGCAGTGTAGCGCTAGGTTTTTAAGAAAAAATAACGCTATAAATATTGTGCATAGAAATGTACCTGGACTGAATAGGTACAAGGTCGTTGTCTAATAGAAGTGGGCGACGGAAATGGTAATCGGGCGGCATTAAGAACGCCGGAGATTGGAGATGTCAATGGGTTGGGGAGGGGTTTGGATGGGAAGGGATGGGAGGGGACGGATTTAGTGGGAGGGATTTGGGGAGGGATGGGTGGTGGGGAGGGAAGAAAAGAAAGGAAAAGAAAGAAAAAAGGGGAGAGAGGAGAGTGGGGCGGCAGCTGCCGCCCTGGACCAATGAGGAGGGCGCGTGCAGTGCACGCGCCTGGCAGAGAGTGGGGCGTTGGGCCCCACCTCTGCAAAATGCTGAAACGCCAATTTTTTTATTTTTTTTTTTTCACGCCTCTTTCTCTCCTTTTCCATTTTTTCTTTTTCCTTTTTCCTTTTGCATGTTACATTATTAATAATATATAATATTCTTTTTCCTTTCCTTTTTCCTTATTGCTTGTTACAAATATATATATATATATATATTTACTGTAAACTAAATAAATTTTCATACATAAAGAATTTAAAATTTTATTATTAATTAAAATTTTAAAATATTTACATGAATATTAATTTTAAGTGAAAAAAATTTAAGAATAGATATATAAATAAAATAGAATATCGGTTTGCAAAAAAAAAAAAAAAAAACCGGCCAACTACCCAAACCCTAACCCTAATACACATATTATTTATTTATTTATATTATATACATTTAAGGTTTAATTATATTTATAATTTTTTTAAAAAATTTATTAGTTAAAATAAATAAACATATTATAAATTAAACCTTATAATTACAAGAAGTTTATTTGAAAAATAAAAAAATAATATAAATAACCAAATGACAAGAAGTTTTAATTTTATTGAATAAGAAAAAATAAAAGATTACACATTTAATTAAATAAGAAAATAGATGACGTGACAAATTCAAACAAAACATTACAAATTAAACATAGTGCACAGTTGCACACTCGAACTAAGATCATTTCTGATCCCATTTTATTACACATTTGAGTCCTAATACATTGATTACGCATCAATTGAAAGCTTCTTCCATGGCCTTCATTAGTGGTGGGATGCCATACAAATAATACCTCCGTGATGCATCCTCACCGTATTCCTTTATGAACAACAAAAAAAAAAGTTAATAATTGAAATGAAACCAACATAAACCAAATAATTAGATGTACACAGCTAGGTGGACTTTACATAGGCTGGAGAGACATTGTTATTGATAGTGGTATCAATACACATCAACCGACGTTCTTCATCCAGAAAAACACCATCTTCAGAAAGTCTTGCCGTCCACCAACCGTACCTTATCTCCATTTCTTCAATCCGATCGTAAATTTCTGCAATAGTGGGTGAAAACATGAACCGACGCTCGAGCATAGATTTTACCATCGGGACGCTCATGATAACGTGTGCTCTTTTTGCACCTCTTCGATACCCTTCATTCTGAGCGCCCAAAAATACCAAAATGGCTCGTTCCATCTCCATGGTCCATGTCCATTGTAGTAATCATTGTCTATTTTTAGAACATTTGGATGGTTTTCGTCAAAATTAGCCATATTAGCTAGTATAGTTTATGTGTCTTGAATAAGTTTGTTTGTGTGTACATATATATAGATGCAGCTTTTCTTAGCTACAATTGCTGTGCCATTGTGTTGTCTTGTCAAATGGTACATTGTGGCCCCGAACCTAAATAAATAGCTGCCCACCCACACATCAATTCACTACAGCTTTTGCTAGCTATAATTGCTATGCCATTGTGTTGTCTCTTCTATCTAGGTTTTCTTTTGTAATATATCATATTTTTGTTCACATTGTTGTTATAATAATATTTGAATTTATTTATTTATATATATATAATAATATAAAAATTATTTTCTACTCATAAAAAAAATTATTGTAATAATATAAGTTTTCAAACTTAAAAAAAATAAAATTTATTATTAATTAAAATTTTAAAGTAGACATAAATATTAATTATTATAAAAAAAACTCAATTATATATATATATATATATATATATATATATATGTATATATATAATTTTTATATTCATAAAATGTTTAAATAGATAATAGATAAATATAATTGTATTGAAATATAAAAAGTATAAATGAAAATTAATGGGGAACATGTGGGACCCATGAATAGTAAGTTTGTTGGTAGGGTGAATAAATAAGATGAAAAGGGGTTGGGGAGGGGAAGGGGAGGGAAATGATGTGGATGGTACTTTTGCTGATGTGGTGGAGTGAGAATTGAAAAAGGGGGAGGGAATGGGGAGGGTTGATAAAGATGCTCTCACGAGCGATTTTAAGGGTTTTGGGTCAAATACACAAAAGCCCATAAATTTAGCCAAATTTATGAACGTTGAATAAAAGGAAAAGGCACGGTTATACCTAGACGGATATACCTGCTGTGCTCATTCAAATTTTTTTTTTATTTTAACTTCAAATATCATAAATGTGATCTCAGTCGAACTAACAGTCGATCGACTGGCTTTCAGTCGATCGACTGATTGACCAGTCGATCGACTAGATCTCTCCGAATCGACTGGAGTACAGAAGGTTTGACAATTTTGGACGAAGCAGTCGATCGACTGAGTCACAGTCCAGCTCATACAACCGACCAAACCGTCCAAATCGAATCGGGACCAAACCGTGAACCGGTGGTTTGCAAACAGTCACAAACCGCCGGTTCCACGGTTCGGTTCCGGTTCCAGGTTTCTACTGAAATCGAACCGGCGATTCGAACCGCCTGAACATGTCTAGATATACCCATCCCACAGTGAATTTTTTTATTAGTTCACCCTATTAAAAAAATATATTATTAAAATATCAAAGTTATCCTCAAATTTTAAATACTCAACTTCATCTTCTTCAACTCTCCACCACTACCTCTTTTCGCCGTCACTGCCTCCGTTGCCGCCACCACGGCCGCCACCACCTTCATCTCTAATGAAAAAAAAAGGAAAAAACATGCGTTTGAAAATATATTTCGAACGTGCTTCATGGCGTTCGAACCAAAATTTCGAATATCATGAACATGTTTCCGCCTAGTTTTCCGAATGCGTTCAGAAATCTAGTCTGAACGCATGTTTTGACATTTCTTTTAATTCTTATTCATGAAAGAAAAGTACTTCCACACCGCTATCACGGTCTCCTCGCTGCCACCGCCGCTACCGTCTCCACCGAAAAATAAGGAAAAGAAAAAAAAAGAAAAAAAAAGATGCTTTCGGACCAAATTTACGAAAGCGTTCGCAAATAAAATTCGAACGTGCTTCATGACGTTCAGACCAAGATTTCGAACGCCATGATCATGTTCATGACTGATTTTCCGAACACGTTCGAACGCATGTTTTGACATTTTTTTCCTTTTTCTTCGTGCAATGGTGACATGGTGACGACGACGATGGAGGTGGTGGTGGCGACGACAACGAAGGTGGCMATGGCAGGGGTGACGGTGGCGGATGATTAAAGAAGATGAAATATATTTTGGGTGTAAAATTTGAAGGGTAATTTGYGAATTTTTATGAATTTATTTTTTAATGGGYTAGAAAAATAAATTTTAGGGTGCATATATCCGTTCCCAAAAGGAAAAGAACCCCATATATTAATGAAAATCTGTTTAGAAAAAACAATTAAATACTCTAAATTTTTTTATTTTTTTTACACTTTAACATACAAAATTTTTTTTTCTTTTGTGAGTTACCTCAAATTTTTTACACAACCATATATTATAATCGGTAAGATTCTCAGTCCAAAAATTACTAATGTGCAAGGCACGCTCATATTTGAAGAATATTTTTATTATATTATTTAATATCTTAAAAGCAAGTAAATAATTCATTTCCAACCCCCACCATTGAAACATCAAATTCTAAAAAAAACCTAAAATGATTTCACCAAAATAATTCTTATTTTGACTCCCTAACAAAATGCGCTTCGATGCTTGTCATTTGTCACCATCTTTAAGCTCTTCGTCTACCCATCAACCAGATTTCTTTTGCCCCAAGACTATCATCATGATTTTGCGTCCCTCCGCCATTATCTCCATCTTTTCCAAAAAAAAATCCCTCAACCACAAATACACAATCTACAACTTTCGAGACACAACTGCCTCTGCTTTTTCCCCCTGCAATGTGTCACGCCCCACGCATGAAGACCGGGCCATGGTTGGACGAGCATGGCCTAGCGTGCACAAGGGTGGTGCACGGGATGGGAAATATGGTGCGAGAGTGGCACCATGCGAGAAGGGGCCGGAATCTTCCACAAATGTGCGGGACTTACTCAAACGGGTTCGGCCAGGAAGATTTGAAGGCGGGACGAGCTGATGGAAGCTGCTAGAATCTTGCGGAGGCATGTGGACGGTTCGGGGCCATTCTAGCAGCATACGAGACTTAAATGCGAGACATGCCTTAGGCAGGCTTAGATGGGACCGAAATATTCTAGAATTTCCTAGAAGATTTCTTGGTTAATGCTTTTAAATAATAGTTGTGCCTAGAGAATGGTAGAATTCTCTAGATGGGTCTTGTAAATATTGGGTCAAGGTGTAGAGAGCCCACCTTAGGAGTAGAATCGTGTGGGACYTTCTAGATCCCTCCATTTGAGGAGGTGATGCTTAMATTTGTGTAGGTTTTTCTAGAGATTTCCATTTGAGGAGGTGGAACAAGTATAAATAGGGCCAGAGCTCCTCATTTGTAACCACCAAGAAATCCATACAAGCAACCAAGTTTCTTCAAGCTAATAAAGTGTATATTTCCACAATCTTTCTTTGCTTTTGTTTTCTCGCCCACAACACCATCTTTTCATAATTTCTTGTCGAGAGAGGCTGACTTAGCTACCACACGGGGCGGAAAGGAGCTAAGGCCGCACGAATCGTTAGTCGGGAATCTAAATCCGTGACAAGTGGTATCAGAGCAAGGTTGAGGCTTCGTGTTGTGCATATCGGACATGCCTAGAGGAAACAAGACTGACATTGTGGAGAGCTCGGGCATGGTTAAAGATAACCACGGGAGGGAACTCTTTACCACCGAGTGGAAGAATAAATGAGATCATAGTAAGGTTCGCACGAAGGCACCTTCTACGGATCTTATGGTACGGGAGCTTGCCAAGAGGCTTGAGCGGGTCGAGTATACCTTCAAGACGTTGGAGGATCACGTCTTGAAAGA
Organism: Phtheirospermum japonicum; assembly: GCA_014905375.1. NCBI lineage: Eukaryota > Viridiplantae > Streptophyta > Magnoliopsida > Lamiales > Orobanchaceae > Phtheirospermum > Phtheirospermum japonicum. The sequence goes on from BMAC01000847.1 coordinate 256,391, forward strand.
GGTAGAGTCTATCAAAGGCGACGTGCAGGGGTGCACAGGCACCACCTATGGGTGCACCGAGGCCGTCCAGGAGTGAGGGAGGCTCGTGCAAAGTTTGAAGAATGCTTGGATGAGCTGGAAGCCATTGTTAATGTGTTATGGGAGGACATGGCGATGTGCAAGAGGATCGTGGCTAGCACACCTATTTCAGCCACGAGGGTTGAGTATCCGAGGACAGTGGGGTTTGATGGTGTACGAGACACCAGGGAAGTCGACAACTTCCTATGGGGCATGGAGAGACCGAGATCCACAACGAGGTGGAGAAATCGGGACGCGGCTAGTTCATCGAGGAGGGACAGCCATTCCCCTTGTAAGGAGTACGAGGAGCGGGAGAATACCTAATGTTGGGATCTTTTTCAGCCATGGTGGAGTCGGAGGGCTTAAGACGATAGCTGAACTATATGGGCCAATGGTTGGGCACACGAGGTCTCCTTGTCGGCGTTCGTTTGGATATCGTTGCTCTCGGCCTCCACGAAAGTTTCTTCCTCCAACATTGTATTGCTCATCTTCATAGTGTTGGTTGTACTCGTCATAACTACACTTCAAAAAAATAAAAATCAACAACCCGAACTTTTCTTTCACTTGCATAATGCAATTTACAAATAAAACGAATATCCAATTTCATATTATGGAATTATTTGGTAGTATGAAATAGCTATTTTACAATTTGGTAGTTTGCGATGGGTATTCTATAATTAGATATATGGAATAAACAGTATGGATTGGTAGGGTATTACGGAWTTCTTTTGGTAGTTTACAATTGCATATTAAGGAATATGTAGTATGAAGTTGTAGGTAGTATGCAATAGGTAGTATGAAATTCAACTATAAGGCCGCGTTCACTTTGAAAGATGGGATGGAATATTTTCATCCCTCAAGCCGGCCCAGTACTGTAGAGGATGGGAAAAATCAGTCATTCAGTTTGGCTAACGTTGCATTTTGGGTACGCCGGATACCAATCCCATTTGGCGTTCACTTTGAATGATATGTGGGGATTATCGTGAAATTGTCGTTCTTGCCCTTGGTCTACTAAATGCAGCAAACTATTACTAAAAGTGAAGCATTGAATCAACATCACATAATAATAATAATAATAATAATAATAATAATAAGCCTCAAAAAAACTTCAACTAAAATATAATTTGGGGACTAATAAATGCATTCAAAGCACCACAAAAACGGGGGCATAAAGAACAATACATTAGTATCAATGACCAACAAAATTCACTATTAAACTCTATTGCACCTAATTTGTTCTTTCAAGATTTTCTTGATGTGTATAATTCAACACCACAAAATAATAATTATAATAATAATAACAACAATAATAATAATAACTAGTCCCACACAAAATTGAACTACAATAATTATTTTACAGTCAACTTCATGGCAATTTAAGAAGTTCGGCTATGGCCTTAGAAATTATACACACAATAAAGTGGGCTGATATATACAAACAATAAAATTTGATCTATTCAATGCGTCAATTAGTATTGTATAAGAACAATAACAAATATCATTATTACAACAATTTTTTACTAATTATGATAACAAATCGAAATTAGAACCTGGAAAAAGCAAACCCCTACATTTGTTTCTAAAAACAGGCCTAATTTTTCTGCCAGGTAGTATTATTTTACCGCTAAAGAGAGTTGCTATAACTGAACATACCAAAACAGAACTCATGAGAACCTTTATCGGCCAGAGTCCATACTTGTGACAGTTATCGAAGGCTCCCCCGAGCTAATATAATGGCTCGGAGGCTCGTAATACATGGCCACCGACATTTTCAACGGAAAGTCTGGAAAATCCGCTTCGAAATTAAGAGCACGGCTCGCTTGCCTTATCGACGGCCTCAAACTCCTATCTGGATGAGCGCACCATAATCCGACAATCATCAAACACTCGACCTGTTTAACATCGAATTCCTTTTTCAATTCTCGTCCACAGCCGAAACTAGCTGCCCGTTTCCATAGAAATCCCAAACCCACTCCACCAAACCTTTCTGAGACCCCTTATCCAATGAATAAACCGATTTTCTCCCCGTCACAATTTCTAAGGCCACAATCCCAAAACTTTAACACCAACGTCAATAACTTCATTCCGTCCATTAGCCTTAATTATGTCTCCCTCATCCTTGGACAACACACTTAGCCTGCCTGATGCCTCGATTATTGAAGCATACACCTCTACCTTCTACTCTTCTTCCAAGTCCTCAAACCTTCCCTTATACCCGAGCTTAGTATGGTAACTGCATCCATATATGTATGTGCAAGACCTTTATTTATTTTATTTGCAAAGTATAGATAGCAACATGTATATATAACTAATTATAAATGATACCTTCGAACCAGTTCGCTGAAGCCGATGTCAATGTTCCTGAGATATCTTGAGAATTCGGCAGAAGCATGAGGGTTGAGACTCAACCTCATGTATCTCATAACCAATTGGTCAAATTATTGAGAACGGATTCGGTGAGATCAGCAATTATAACTAGCTATTCTTAAAATATATGTAACCCAAAATTTAACTAGCTATTATAACTACATATATTTCTCAAATTCCTCTAACGTAGTTGATTTTTAAAATTCTAGAGTTAATCATAACCCAATATTCCTAATTCTGCTTTTCATAATATAAAGCACTTTTACAATTTATCGTCTTTAAAAAAAATTAACACTGGTTTGATTCTCAATTGAATTTCCTTTCTACTACAACATATCACTTCATCTTCAATAATTTTTGCAACCACATCGAAATCATATATATATGACTAATCAAATACAGTGAAAGAAAAGAACCTTGTGCTAGCTTTATTTGAGTCATCTTCAACTATCACAGTTGATAAATGTTTTTCTGAAGGAGCTTGAGCAGATTTTCCCATTGTTTGTGTTTAAATCGATACTTGTAAAAGCTGATGCAACAAGAGATGATCCAGGCTTCACGGAAATTAAACAAAAATTTAATTTATCAGTTGGAAATTATGGAACCGTTTTTAATTTCTAATTGCCGAAAAAATAACAGTGAAAATTGAGTAAAACAGTTTTGGCAATTATAATTAGCTTCACAATTATAATCTCTTCTGCTACAGATCTATCTAGAATATCAAACATATAAAAACAACTGGAAGAATTCTGAACAAGATATGGGGAAAACAAATATAAAAAAATACCTAAAGCGTCGAGGCTTTCGACTTTTCCACCAATTTAAGAGTGCCTTTTTCCTTCATATACTGACTCAGCAGATTGCAAGTCTATGTCGAATCCAATTAGCCCAGCGCCACGCCGTCGTTCTGTTGCTGCACAGAAGCCACGGAGAGGCCGAACCAGACAAGATGACTCGCCACAGTTTCACATCGTCACCGCCCCGTTAATTGACGAAAAATCAGGACGGAGCTTTTCGAGCCGGAGCCTGCCCTCGCCGCCGCTGCCGTCGCAGTGAACACCTCCTGCACAGATTTGCGATGGGCTCTAGGGTTTGGATGGATTTTTCAGAGTACGGTTTGTTGTGACCGCGTGAGAGAGGATAGGGAGGGTCATAT
>BMAC01000847.1:263889-295695 GCA_014905375.1 Phtheirospermum japonicum
ATTCCTAAATTTCTTCCACCGGATGATTTTGCGGTCAAAAGCTAACAATCTTCCTCTCAACTAAGTCTCGAATAAAGTGGTACCTTATGTCAATGTGTTTGATTTGAGAATGCTAAACTGGATTTTTGGAGATGTCAATGGCACTGGAATTGTCACACAACACCGTCAAGATACTACTGTGCAGACCGTAGTCTTCAATTATTTGGTTCATCCACAGTAATTGTGTGCACGCACTTCCAGCTGCAATGTACTCGGCTTCAGCTGTAGAAAGAGAAATACAATTTTGCTTTTTGCTGTACCAAGAAGTTAGGTTATTACCCAGAAAAAAAAACATCCCCCAGTAGTACTTTTCCTATCTACTACATCTCCAGCTCAGTCCGAATCAGTGTACCCTATAAGTTCAGTACCAGTATCTTTTGTGTACCACACACCTAGTTCAGTTGTACCAGCAATGTACCTAATAATTCTTTTAACAGCTTTCAAGTGTGACTCTTTTGGATTGGACTGATATCTAGCACATAAGCACACACTATACATAATATCTGGTCTACTTGCTGTCAAATACAACAAACTCCCTATCATACTTCTATACATGATGTTATCAACACCCTTACCAATATCGTCTCTAGACAGCTTCACAGTTTTGCCCAGTGGCGTTTTCTTGACAGTTTCACCCTCTAACCCAAACTTTTTGACTAAGTTCTTTGCATATTTAGTCTGGGAAAGAAAAATACCGTCATCAAGCTGTTTTATTTGTAAACCAAGAAAGTATGAGAGGTTACATTCCATGCTCATCTCGAATGTATCGGACATCCGAGTAACAAACTCCTTGACCATTTGCTCGTTAGTGGATCCAAAAATAATATCATCCACATAAATTTGGACGATTAAGATGTACTTATTGGATTTAAGAAGGAATAAAGTTTTATCAACTTCCCCTCGTCTAAAGTTCAAATAAAGCAAATGTTGAGTTAGCCTTTCATACCAAGCTCTTGGAGCTTGTTTTAAACCATAAAGAGCATTTTTCAGTTTTAAAACAAAATTTGGTTTTTGAGGATCCACAAATCCTTTAGGCTGCTCAACATACACTTCTTCACTCAAGACTCCATTTAAAAAAGCACTCTTAATGTCCATTTGATGCAATGAAAATTTCATATAACAAGCAACAGAAAGCAAGAGCCTTGCCGACTCAATGCGGGCAACTGGGGCAAAAGTTTCATTAAAATCAATTCCTTCAATTTGCGTATACCCTTGTGCTACCAGTCGAGCTTTGTTCCTCGCAATGTTGCCAGCCTCACCAGTCTTGTTCTTGAATATCCACTTTGTTCCCGTCACATGGGAATTTTCTGGTCGTGGCACCAAATCCCAAACATCGTTAACTTGTTCTAGTGCACTGAGTAGTCCGGCATTCCGGTCAGATATAAGACAAACCCCTTCTATGTCGCGAATAATATATTTTGGCACCATGTGAAGGAACCAATGCCACGAGCTGTAACTCTCTGAATCAACAACTGCGTACGCTAGAGGCACGACTTGTTGGTTGGTATCAACTGTAACTGCCATCATCAACGTGTGCTTGTACTTTCCAACTAAAAAGGTTCCATCAACGCTGATCACCTTGCGACAATGTTTAAAAGCCTCGATACATGGTCGAAATGCCTTAAATATAAATCTTAACATGTGCACATCGGGTATGCCAAAAGATTTGTGTCGCCACTCGACCACGGTCCCCGGGTTGTACATCTACAATGCCTCTATGTATTTTGGTAAATATTGGACCGACTGCTCCCACGTTCCGTACACATTTTCACGAGCCCGAGAAAAACCTTGCCACGCCTTGTGATACGGCACAAGGTAATCATATTCTTGTTTGACAGCCTGGTGGACATGTAAGGCGCTATATGACGGATCCTGCTTGACGTGGCTGGTAATGAGCATAGCAATCAAATTTTTACACAAGTTGGGGTGATCTTCACGTGTAAACGATGCGAGGCATCTGTGCTCAGAACCCAATCTTGTGATTACCCAAGCACCCTTCCGTTTCCGAGAACTAGCGCGGAGCCACCAACCGCATTCGGATGATTCGTTCATATCTACATGGTTCTCACCAAGTGAACTCGACATGCAAACAATTTTCCACATCACAGGATTGCTTTCTACCACTCTATACGAACACTTAGCGACGCACACGGAGTAATCTTTGACAGCCCACATCAAATGCCGTTTATCTCTAAATATCATGCCTATTCTCAGCACTCCTTCGTCTTTACTGTAGTACAAGTCCGTCCGAGGGACACCAATAGAATCGATAGGAACGTCTTCGTATACGGTATCGAAAAATGGTATGTTCTTGTACAGTGCGGAGCCTCCATCCGATCGTCTTTGGGTTGTAGGGACAAGTTCATTCAAGGTAGGTTCAAAAGGTTTTTCATCTGATACGCTACCCCCCAACTGAAAGAATTCCTCGTCAATTTCATGACCATCATCATTTAGTTCGTCTAAACCATTTTCGAAATCGGTTTCCTTCATCTGGTCCGAAGCAATCGGCGGGGTAGTCCGAAATCACCGGTGGGGGATGATGCTCGGTGGATTCTACATTTGCATATCCACTCTCGTCTCGTAGAATCGATGCATACAAGTCGTATTCATTGCCAGAAGACATATTCGCCTATGTGCACTTACTTCTAAACAAATAAAATCAAAATATTCACGTAATTGATAATTACACCACAAACAAATAAATTTAATTTTTCACATAATAAAATAATTTCTCACAAAATTAATAAAATCTCATGTTTCCGTAATTCATAATTTTTTCACAAGCAATTAAATAGAAGGTAACAATTGAAGGTCAATATTTTCCATAATCAATTTACAAGAACAATTCACAAAAATAATTAACAATTTGCATAAAAAACAACAATTTCCATAAACAATTAACAAAACAATTCACAAAAAGAAATTACAATTTTCATAAATAATTAACAATTAACAAAAAAATTCACAAACAAACCTAATGCATTTTCGTAAATGTTCATATCTAAAATTTCCTAAATATTCACAAGCAATTAAATAGAAGGTAATAAGTTAGGGACAAGATTTTCCATAATCAACTTACATGAATAATTAAAAAAATTAAAATTAAAACATCTAAATTTAATATAATACAAACTAAAAATAAATTTAATTGCAATTTATTAAAATTAAAAATAACAATAACAATAACAATATAATACATAAATACTAAAACTAACAAATAATTACAATTTCCATAAACAATTAACAATTAACAATTCACAATTCACAAATAAAATACATTTTCATTACAAATATCAAAAACATCTAAATTTAAATTAAATAAACCTGCAATTTATTTAAATTAAAAATAATAATAATAATAACAATAACAATATAATACCTAAATACTAAAACTAACAACTAATTAAAATATATAAAAGTAAAAAGAAAAAAAAAAAAAATACAAAACTTACCTTCTTGGAGCTCCGCCGCGCTGCTGCCTCAAGAAGAAGGAGGAAAGGGAGAATGGAGTGTGTGTGTGCGTGTGTAGGGTTAAAAGCCCGATTTTTTTTTTTTTTTTGCATTCTGCCCCCGGGACGCTATTCCCATCAGCGTCCCGACCCCAGTTTTTTTTTTTTTTGCATTTTCTACCTGGACGCTGATGGCAAAAGCGTCCCAACCCAAAAATTATTATTATTTTTAATTTGGCCCCAAAAATTTTGGGGACGAAAAAAAAAGTTCGGGACGCTTTTGTGAAAAACGTACCGAAGGGCGGGACGCTTTTGCCATCGACGTCCCACTACATTTTTTTAAAAATTTTCCAAACTCATTTATTTATTTAATTTCGAATTAAATTTATATTAATTATTTAATTAAACCCATAAATGTGTATCAAATGAGAACTTCTCCTTTTTACTTATAACTAATAACTTGTGCCAATACTTCAAACTTTGGGGACAACTTGTCAAGAGTTGTAAGTTGAGGGGTCTTGGCACAAAAAAGGTTAAAAAAAAAAACAACAGATTTAACATAGCGATTTTGTTTCATCAGACTTCACCCCAAATAATCAGACGACGGAGCAAACCAGCAAACAAGGCGGCATGTCCAGAAATACAGCCGTCAGAAAACTCTCGAAACCTCGCCTCCCCCACTCTGCACCGCCGTCGACCCTCCGACTCTCGGATGCGTCATCATCTCTCTCCGCTGTAACCCCCTCCACCACCGCGACCACCGCCCAAACGCAATTAACTCACCTCACCACAGTTTTCGAATCGTACATCAAGCGGAGCCCCACCTCCGTCACACCGAAAAAACTCCTCCACTTCTTCAGATCTCGCCTCCGCCACCACCCCGCCCTCAGCCACCTGGACTACCATCTCTTCCGCTACGCCGCCACACTCGACTCGTTCCGCCACGACCACTCCACATTCGAGTACATGATCCGCTCTCTCGTATCCACCGACCGCCTCGATTCCCTCCGATCGCTCCTCGAGTTCATCTCCTCCAATCCTTGCCCCTGCTCTGACGGTATCTTCTCTTGCCCTAATATCGAACCYATYTTCCGTGTTTCGATCAGCTCGTTTTGTAGGTCTGCCAGATTTGATGATGCACTCCATGTGTTTGACATAATGAAAAGGTCAATTGATGGTAAACCTAATATCGCATTGTATAATATCATGATCCATGGTTTTATTAAGCTCGGTGAATTAGATAAGGGGATCGAGTTTTATGAAAGGACGATTCAGGACAAGGTGAAGCCCGACGCTGTCACGTTTAATATCTTGATTAGTGGGTATTGTAGGAATAATAAGTTTAGCTCAGCGTTGGAGGTGTTTAGGGAGATGAAAGGGAAAGGGTGTGTTCCAAATGTGGTTAGTTTTAACACTTTGATCAAGGGATTTTTTCGGGACGGGAAGGTTGAAAATGCGATTGGAATGGCACGTGAGATGAWRGAGTTAGGGTGRAGTTTTTCGTGTGTGACGTGTGAGATTTTAGTTGYTGGGCTTGGTAGAAAGGGTAGGGCAATCGAGGCGTGTAATTTGATGATTGAGTTTTTGAGGAAAGGGGTTTTGCCTAGGGGGTTCGATTATTTTGTGTTAATTGAGATGCTTTGTCGCGATGGGGAGGCGGATAGGGCGTTTGAGTTTGTGAATGAGTTGTGGGGCAAAGGGTGTACTCCAAGTTTGGTTGCTTGTACGACTTTGGTTGAAGGTTTACGTGGGGATGGGAGGATTGATAATGCGGTTGATTTAATGAGAAGAATGATTAACGAGGGGATTATACCGGATACTGTGACATTTAGTTGTTTGCTTCAGGATATGTGTGATGTGGGAAGAGCGTCGGAAGGAAATAAGTTACGGTTGTTGGCATCGAAAAAGGGTTTGTATCTTGATGGTATGATGTTTAGGATTTTGATTTCAGGTTGTATGAAAGAAGGAAGAAGAGAGGAAGGTGAAGTTTTGGTGAATGAGATGTTGGATAGAGGGTTTTTACCGGGTATCGCGACTTACAATATGTTGATGGATGGGCTTGCTAAGTCTAAAGGCTGTCACGGTTGATTGACAAGTGAGAAACAAGTTATAATGAGGTGCCCAGAAAAATGCTGTCACTGCGAATTAAAACTTTGGAGTAATCAGCTGCCAACAAAGGCTGTCCCGAGGGGGCTAGGCCAGTGTCGCCCACCCAGCGTGTGTGCACAATTTATGGGAGTYTAACAGTAAGTATATTAAGATGGAGACATAAATCTTTATTGCCGAATATCGCAGAACAGACCTCCACGATTTGATGCATATTAAGATGGGGAGAGAAGTCCTTTTTTTTTTTTTTTTTTTTTTTTTTTTTTTTGCATTTTGCTTTGAATAAGATATTGCGAAGTTATATTCACTTTAAAATAATAATAATAAGATTAACTGAAAAAAATCACATATAAACTTTACAAATAAGAACTTTCATAAGAGAAGTTGAAAATGTAGGTAGAGAGAAATCTAATGAAGAAAGAAGAAATGGAGAGAAAATCGAAATCACTTTTCAGGAATCTTCCCATTTTGTGTATTGTATTGTGCTGTGCTTTTTTCTTTTTGCTGCTTATATTTTAAATAAGATACAACTGTTATGAATAACGTGTAATTTAATTGATATAATTTTTTTTTTTTACTCTCTATCAACAGTAAAATAAAAAAATTGTTTGTTTCTTTGTGTGTACAGCGAAAAACTATGCTTCAGAAATCAGCTCCCCATGCTCGATTGCGCAGATGGTGGGAAAACTCAAATCATCTTTGGATATAGAAACTTGACTATGGCTGGGTGAGGGGTTTCCATAGTAAGGCATCGAATTCGACATAGAATCTTCTGCAAGTTCTCTCAGTTTGTTCAGTTGTGGAAGCACGACTTTGCCAAGATCCGGCCTGTCTCTCCTTCGGAGCTCAGCACATTGAAGTGCTAATTTGGCTAAGGTTAATGCCTCCTCAACGGGCCCAATCAGGCACAGACTGATCCAACATCTCACGAAAAGTGCCTTGCTCGATAATCCGATCCACGTATGAGTCAGGCCCATCGGCTAATTCAAACGTCCCCGAAGAAATTTACAGATGAAACTTGAACATGACATAAAAATGGCAAAAGCTCGGAGCAAGTCAGCCCGACCCAAAGTCTCCTAGCCAATGCAAAGAATTGGGCATAGCCGGACCAAACTTCACTATGACCACCATTTTGCTTGGTTGCACTCAACCCAATGATCATTTTTCATGCTTACTTCGTCGGACCTTTGAACCAAGATAGTTCTTTTCCATTTCAAACCTGTGGAATGTAGTTGCTAAAGATCGAATTGTCATATTTAATTTAATAATATTTTAATTATTTTTATTTAAATAATTAGTGGGCTTTGGGTTTGTAGGGTTAGCTTAGAGTTATTTATCTATTTAATTTAAGGGTTGCAATCTTTTAGAGTGATCAAAAAATATATGGAGATTCCAGCTTTAAACTTGGGCGGGCGTTATCTCAATGAGAACGCAAGTTCTTGTATTTTTTTTCTTATTCTTTTTGTTCTGTTCTGCAATTTTTAAATCTTTGGTCCTTGACTATATCAATTTGGTCAGACATGTCGAATTCAAAAAGACGATAGAGAAGAATACGGCGTATTGAGCAACTCGATTTCGAATTGGGACAGTTGCGCCTATGATGCGACGAAATTAAGAAAGACAAACTGCTTTATGATTACATATAGAAGAACAGACTGCTGTTTTATGATTACATTGGCTCCCGAGTGAGGCTCAAATTTGTTGATTCTAATGCCATATAAGCATTTTGGCCACAAAATCACGTCAACTTGTATTATCTACCAAATCATAAAATCACGTTTGTTCGTTCTTTTTATTTAACAACTAATATGGGAGAAAAAAACACTCCATTTTTATATTTCACTGGAAGTTTCTTAGATGTTAAAACCGAAGAGATCAACATTAAATTACTAATTATCAATAGTTCTATTACTCCTTCTATTCCATTTAATAGCCAAATATTGACTTCACAAAGATTAATAAAATATATTAAAAATGAAAAATATACAAAAAATTCTTGATATGCTCTTATTTAATGAAGTTTGATAATTGCAAAATTCATATTAAATAGGATAATAATAATAATAAAATAATTGGTATACTACTATTAAATATAAAAAGTGAATTATATATTTGAAATATTCTAAAAAAAAAAACGAACTATATATTTGGGGTTGAGAATATATATTCAAACGCATTATTAATCAGCTCATTGAATAATAATTACTCGTACACATGATCCCAAAACTTACCAATAAAAATCCATTATAAGAGGGGACCCTAAAGTGCAGTACTCGTTTCGTGAAAAATTAATAAATCATTATTAGGGTGGTAGTAATAATAAACTCATAAATTTAATTGTTGTGTGAGACTTACTTTACCACATCGAACAAAATAAAATTAGAATTTTTAAAAATTTCGTATCACAATCATAAACCCAAAAAATTTATATATTTTTTAAATAATAAAAAAAGAAATTGATCACGACTTCTCAATATTTAGCAAAAGGTTGAGTTTGAAATTAACAAGCTAGTTTTCACTATTACGAATAAAATACAATGGTAATAATTTTCCAAAAGACAACTTTTTAGATATAAATTCATTGTAAAAAGTTGCCATTGCAACCACAAACGTATACCTCTCGTGTCTTTGTCCCTATACATTCTATACCATGCTGTACTCCAGAAAAGCCAAATATCACTTGTATTCCTCCGAGGTTCAATTTCTTGCTTAGCCATTTTCTCGTGGAATAAAAAAACAAACATGGGAAAATGCTTAGTTCTTCAAGAGAAGCCTCTTAATGAGATGAACTGATGAAAAGATAATACTTAATTACAAATCCCAAATTAAAGTCCATCAAAAGTTGCCTATATTTTTCACCCGTGAAATCTGTAATAAATTTGCACCAAAAAGTAATAGGGTTTTATCAAGGAAAATCCTTTAATTTATCGAGGAAAAAATCGAGGGTAATTTCTCCTCGCCCTCCCCCCCCCGCCCGTTAAATATACTAAGGAGAAATATGTCTTTGGTAAATTTATCGAGTGAACTACCAAAGATTCATTTTTTCGCCAAATCTCGAGTACTCGAATCTGATTGCCCTCGTAAAAATAAAAGGCAGTGTCCTCTCAGAAAAATTGAGGGTACGAAGGCCTTCGGAAACACCGAGGGTAAAATATTTTTCGAGAGAAAACTGCCCTCGATTTTTTCGAAGGCCACGGTCCCTTCAATTTAAAAAAAAGCTATTTTTAATTATTATTTTAAATAACATTTATTATTAAAATACCAAAAAGATTCACAAACTAAAAACAAAAATAAAAAATCATTAATAAACAAACAAATAAATTAACTAATTATATAAATCTCATAAAATTTACAGTTATTCAATTTGTCTAACAAAAATGTTAGAAATATAAAAAGTTTATAAAAATATCTGATCGAATTAAGGAGTCCTATGAGGGGGGAGGTACCTCTGCTCCATCGCTTGATGAGCTCGTCTCGTAGCCTCTAATTCCTCCCTCTACGTTTGGAGTTGCTTCTTGAACTCTTTCACATGAGTTCTTTTGTGCTGGGTGGATGAAAAACAGCTGCGTTTAAAACCCTTCATAACAGCCACCAACTTCCCGAACCAGCCGGTGCCATAATATCAGCCCTTACTCAACTCAATGATATCGAGATAAACAAGGTCAAGGTCAACCTCGTTATTCAGACCCTGTGAAGAAGCACGTGCCTCATCTAGGCGTCGCTCGTACTCCTCCTGAAATATAAGTCGTTAGTAAATTCTACATTAAAACTAAAAAATAAGTTAAGTTATAATTATTTAACATAAAAAGAGACTTACATTAGTATCACCAGATCTCATATTGACCCACGTTCCATCGTCCATCTTATGCGTACGTACAAAAACCTGGTATGTAGTGGCCGGCTCACCCGTCTCCCGCTCCTGTATCCAAATGAAATTATCAGATAATTAACAATAGAAAATCAAATAAATAATGTGTTATGATCCGAAATTATTTAGGTTGTGGTAATAATAATTTATCATTGATCTAGACCCCTCAGTGTGCTTCGATATCACAGTACCTGGACCAGCAGGCTCGCTCCGCCTATTAACTGCACTGTTCGGACCTCTTTTTTATTCTCTAGCTTATTCCACCCTACATTTTATGCCCTAACATAAATTCATGATATATAAAATTTAAATCATTTTCAATAATCGAATTTTTTAATTTAATAAAAATATATAAAAAGATCATTTACATCTAGACCACCTCGTCAATGATCATTGGCGGCTGACCAGTCTGATCACGAAACTGCTTATACATATTAAGCCGCTTCGCATACTTGTCCTCCATCGTGCTAATAAATGCCACATCTATAGCTTGTGGAGTATAAAGGTCTGTGTCCCAATAACAAAGATCCTACAAAATAAAATAATAATTACAATTCAATTCGTATATAATTCTCAAGTTACATTAATGATTAATAAATTTAGACAAAAAATAATAATTACCTGAAACACATCCCACCATGACGCGATTCCTTTTGCCCCGGGTGTTCAGACTTCTCACTTGGATGATAGCGTTGTTGATCCTTCCCTGAATTCGGCCATTGTCAAAACCTGTTGCTCGCTTGAAGAGAGAGAATCGACTGTCATCGTCGCTGCAAGGGCTGCCAGCTTACGGCCTGCTCCATCACCGACCTTTGGGGTCCCTGCGCCTCCCGGCCCGGCTGCCCCGACAGCATCCACCCTCGTGAAATCCTTTATAGAAGCGGTTTCGGCAGACGATTCAGTGAAGAAGCAAGCAAGCAAACCCAAAGTTCTTGGGTCATTTTGGCGAGCCGGGTTTGCAGACAAGAGCTCCGCTCCGTAACTATTGAACCCTTCTCATTTAAGCTTTTTTAATCGGTTAAATTCTCTTGCATTCCGTGCTTCATTAATGGGTTTTGTCCTTTTAATTCTTCAATTGCTTTGTTCTTTTGAATCATTTCTTGAGCTGTTATATTTGTTGCAGCATTATGCATTGAAAATTGAAACATTCGATGGGTTGATATGTCACTAATATTTTATCTGAAATTACTGTATTTTCTGTTTTAGTCACATTTGTTGTAGAATGGTGGGTTATGAGGGGTTTTCCGGGCGAGATTAAGCTTATAATTGCCTTTTCTATAACTTAATTAATTGTATTTTCGTGCTTGAGGTCAAATAAGGCTCGATTACTAAGAACTGTATTGATTTTGATTCTAGATCGGGCTTTGCTTACCCGACCTCTTATGATTGGTTTACTTTATATCCAACCTTAATGAGCGGGTTATGAAGGTGCTGATAAGAAACTTACTCATTTTATTTAGATAATTTGTATAAAATATATGGGAACCAAGACCATTTTTCGTCATTTTTATTTATTTATATTCTTTTTATTTTTTTAGATTGAGGGATGAACAACATGGATAACTTGGATCCTGGGAAGATAAAGAAAATTACTTGGAAAAGAAGTAAAACCGCACCAGATGTGAAAATGAAGGCGAACATTCCAATGCAGCAAAGAAGGTGGTGAGAAAAGGCGCCGTTGCGATTCTCTGCAATTGTCCGCATTTACCGAGCCCCGCAACTCCTCGGTCCAGCCGTTCGTGTTGCCCCTGGTACCGATTCCAAAGGTTGAAGAGTTATGCTCAGACACTTCGATCGTCTTTATATAGAGAGATTGTGGCCTGTCACTGGGAAGGATCTTTTCGTGTAACTGGGGACGATGGTTTCTCGCACGGAAGACTGTCGATCGGAGTTTTATTTACTGTGCTGAATTTATATAGAGAGATTGTGGTCTGTCAGTGGGAAGGATTTTTTTTACACTTGTGGTGAGGGGACATTTTAAGTTTGGTTAGTGGCTGTAATTCTTGTTTCACTTTTTTTTTGGGATTTTTATTTTCTCAGGTCATTTGTAGTTTGTTTCTTAGTTGCAATTTTGATGATTAATATGTATAATGTTATTACTGCGGTGGATTTTGTTGTACATATGAGATCAGAAGATTCTTTTGTCTTTTACTGTCTTGATAATTTTTTTTGTGGTGGATATGAAAAGGTGCACCTGCTTTCATTTCTTTTTCTTTTTTTATAAATTTTGTACTACTTTCTAGAAGGTATTTTTAAAAAACCACTGTGAATTGTCCGTTCTGGAAACCACTTTCTAGAAGGTATTTTTCAAGAACCGTCGTAGAATCCACATCACTTTCTACGGCGGTTCTGGAAAACCGTCGTAAAAATCCTCACTTTCTACGACGGTCTTAGAACAACGGCCATAAAAATTTACGGCGGTGGATTTTACGGCGGTTCTAAAACCGTCGTTAAATGTAAAAAAAAAAAACACGCCGTTAATTAGGCAGTTTGCAGCAGTGGTACTTAACTATCACAAGGCCAGAAATTGTATACAGTGTCAATAAACTCATTCAGTTTATGCAAAATCCCTTGGACACTCACTGGAAAGCAGTTAAGAGAGTGCTGAGGTATGTAGCAGGAACACCTAATCTAGGTTTGTCTATCGCAAGGTCCATCGTAAACATATTAATTGGATATTCAGATGCTGATTGGGCTACAGACTTAGATGACAGGAGATCAGTGTCAGGGTTCTGTGTATATCTAGGAACAAATCTCATTTCTTGGTGCTCCAAAAAGCAGGCTTCAGTGTCCAGATCAAGTACAGAGGCAGAGTATAGAAGTCTATCCCATTGTGCATCAGAGGTTATGTGGATCAAGAACCTTTTGGATGAGATTAAAATTCCTACTCAGCACATCCCAATAATCTGGACTGACAATATTGGAGCTGAGTCTCTTGCTGCTAATCCAGTGCTACTACAGGATAAAACATATAGAAATTGATGTCCACTTTTTTAGAGAGAAGGTCAGCCAAAAATTGTTAAGAGTGCAGCATATTCCCTCTTTTGACCAAACTGCAGATGTGCTTACAAAGCCATTGGCAAGGCAATCCTTCATCCGGTTCAGAAACAAGCTGCAAATTTCACCTTCACCGGTTTCGAATTGAGGGGGGTATGTTGGAGAATCCTAGTCAGCCAGATATATTTTATCTACCCAACTTCCTAGTCAGCTTATTAATGGCCATATCTGCTATGTTTTGGATGCTTGCATGCTGATATGGAATGGTGTACGGGTGCAATCTTCACCACTCATTTATATGTGCAGCTGTCCTCTTATCTATGGCTCTCCTTGCTTTCCCGTTCGGATGCCTATCTGTATCCGCTCCTTTGCTCCTCTAGGGTTTAGGTCTATATATGGTTTAGGCAAAACATCTTTCTGTATGTATGAAAATAATGTCAACATTTTCCATTAAAAGAATGTTTCAGCTTTGTGCTTGTTCATGTTGCTTTCCAACACAGATGTTTCCAAATTTGTGGCTTGAATAAAGCTGTTTATGATTGGGAGAAGTGATGATACTCTGGTGCAAGGGATATGGAGGTTTCTTATAAATATGTCACGAGTTACCACAATTTCGGGTGGTAATTTGACGTCATTAGTATATCATAAAAAAAATTAATACAATTGGAAGCACTTTTTTAGAAGATTGCATGTTAATTGAGGAAGTATTTATGTTTTGGAAGGATAAACGCTTTTTGTGTATGCATTGTTTCCCATTAAAAAATAATAATAATAAATAATAATAATGTTGTGAAATAGAGAGAATTATTATAATAATAATAATGTTGTGAATTGAGAGAAGAGAGAAAACTGTGATGTAACGAGAACTAGAGGCTCTTGTATAATATTGTAATCAATCCCCCCCCCCCCCATTTGTATAAGTTACTTTGATTGAACAAACTATTCGAGATTCAAATTATATGTTCCTCGAGAGACGACTCGAGTTAACTTTTCCAACCTACACGCGATCCCGTTCTCTTGCGGGAAAGCTATTGAATTTCCGACAAATATTTATAAGTAGGCACACACAAAAAGCTTGAATCAGACGGCTGGAGAATCAGCGGGTTGGACGGAGGGGCGGCGGCTGGATGGACAAGTAGTGTCTGGAGAAGCGTCTCGTGGCAGATGGACGACGAATCTACGACAGGAGAATCATAGCTTTTTTTTTATTCTTTTTGTAGAATAAAAGAAGTTGGGGCGTCCCGCTGCTATTTTTTGGGGTTTTCACGAGGGGCATAACTTCCCTTGGAAAAATCGAGGGGATTCCTTACCCTCGGATTTCTCGAGGGGATTTATTTTCCCTCAATTTTTATAAAAAAATCCAAGAAAAAAAAAAAGAGTATTTACCGATCAATTACTAATTCTCGTGTTTCTAAAACAACGAAACACACCTCATGGTACTTTTCAAAAAAATAATGACGCTTCTTTACTTTATGGTTTCCAATGGAATAAGTCAATCGCTCGCATCGTGGATACTGTTGATCGAATTACTATGTACATGTGCATTGATATTTTTCTCGTGAAACTGAGTTAAAATCATCCCACGTGCCTAAAATGATATGACATGGTTTATTTTTACGCAATTATATTTTTTGTATTTCCTTGATTTCTTTACTTAAAAAACTGAGGGAAGTAAAATCCCCTCGAATTTCCCCTCATTTTCTCGAGGGGAAACAGTCCCCTGATTTTTTTAAATGAAAAAAATAGAAAAAGCGTACTTACTAATCATTTACTAATTCTCTTGGTTCTAAAACAATGAAACACATCTCGTGGCACTTTCACAAAAATCACAACACTTTGATACTTTGCGTTTCTAACTAAACAAGTTGATCGATCGTATCTTGGTTAATGTTGGATGAATTACACGACACGTATAAATAGGTACATGGTTGGCGATAATTTTCTAGCGAAACAGGGTCAAAATCACCCCATGTGCCTAAAATGATAGGATGTGGTTTATTTTTACGCTTTTGTATTTTTTTAGAATTTTCTTAGATTTCAAAAAAAAAAAGAGGGGATCAAGTTCCCCTCGAAAAATACCGAAGGGATCTATTTCCCTTTGGGAATTTCTTAGGGGAATTAGTCCCTTCGATAATTTTCGAGGGGATTTTTCTCTCCTCGATTTTCTTAAATTAAAACAAAATTTAAAAAAATTAAAAAAAATAAAATAAAAAAGGCGTATTTACTGATCAATTACCAACTCTTGTGGTTCCAATATATATATATATATATATACACACACACACACACACAGAACCACACACACATATATTATTCTAAGTGAAAATTACACGAATGAAGAATTTGGTCAATTAGACAAGATTAACAGATAAGGCCGAGCTGACGAGTCCAAACCCGCCTACCCGTAGCTGACTTCGCACTCAGGGGCTCGTTGATGGTTGATATTGCCTCGAAGACCACAAGGGAAAAACTAGGCCAAACTGATTCAGATAGATCAATTTGCTACCAGATCGACATGCTAAACCGACCCTACCTATGATCCAAACAACGGGGTCAGATTAATCTAGATGCAACCGAATAGAAAAAGTCATTCGTCCAACCTGGAGCATGAGAAAAGGGACCACAACCTGACGTCCTCGATTGTCATGCCACTAATAACCTCGATTGTCGTGCCACTGATGACCTCGATTGTCATGCCACCCTGACTGCTATGATATTGACAACATCGACTATCATGTCAAGGTCCACCTTTGACTAACCGAGCATATGGTTATGAGGACTTCTCTCGCCGAGTTGGAAACTGCCGAATAGAAGTCCTATGTCCGACCAGGATGGTTTTCTCCAACACGACATGCCGTGACACCTTTGTTGGTCAGAAGATGCTTACCAAGAATGTCGAACTGCTGATTAGAACTGTACCACCAACCAGGATGGTTTTCTTCAACATGACGCATCGTGGCACCTATGCCGGTCAGAAAATGCCGACTACGAGTGTCGAACTGCGGACCAGACTTATTACCATCGTCTAGGATGATTTTCTCCAACACGACACATTGTGGCACCTTTGTCGGTCAGAAAATGCCGACCAGAAGTGTTATTGTTGACCAGAACGTGCACTTCCGACATGTTCTTGACATGCTCAAGTAAGCCACTCTTAGTCACATTCTTTCCAAGCTGGATGTGCCGACCAGAACAATATTTCAGGACTTTTGCGGTGAATAAAACAAATGAGATTAAAACTAATGTAGTGGAAATATAATCCGTATTAGGGGTTTTAAGTTTAGTTATTTTCAAGGAAGTCTTAAATTCCTTTCTCCTTGCCTCAATGTTTTTCAAGCTCTATTTCCAATTCAAGTTTAGTGATTACAACTCAAAACCAAATCAATAACTTAATGCTTTCCTAGTGTAGATTAGTGTAATTTCGATTAACAAGAGATTGAGTAAAAACACCGACCGCTGATAATATCTATCCTCGAGAGACACGACTCGGGAAAGCTTACCGCTCTACAATCGACTCCGTACTATTGCGGAGGAGATTTCTTAGAGTGCTAAGAATTCTTCGATCAAATCTTGGTGCCGTTACCGCGGATATATTAAGGCTAATGGTGTTCTTAATTACTCTTCTTGTTGTCTTAATTAGTAGATAAGACTAGATTAGTGTTTCACACTCGATACCGTTATCCCTTTGTTGAGTGTTGTGTATGCAAGGTAGGCAATCTCTCGGACGATAATTGACTCCATTTTTGACCGATCCCGAGAGGGTGAGACGAGCCACAAGGAATCAAGACGCGCTCGACCCATCCTTACCTACGGTGATAGAGGAGCGAACGATGACCAATTCGTTCGAGAACCCGACGCCGCCCGCACTTGCTCAAGACAACCAAGGGATGCCTCTGCCTCAAATAGAGACAGGGACGACTTCAACACCTCATGGCCCGCCTCACCAAGGTCCACAACCCTCTTACGGGTTACCGCTTGATCAAGGGGGGAACGGGTTTCCAAATCAAGACCCTCAAAGCTCAAATGCCCGATTTCAAGGCCCGTTTTCCCCATATCATGCTCGTGTGCCGACACCCAAGCCCCATCATCAAGTTTCGCCACACTCGAACCCATCGACACATGGAACACAATTCCAAAGCCCGATTGTCGATGGCCCGCCGTACCCATTTCAACCGCACTTTCAAGCTCCGAGGCCGCAATTCCAAGGGCCACACTTCGCCGGTCCCCATTTGCACGCACCTCGCATGCCACATCCGACCAGGCCCGCGCATCGATTTCGAGATCCACATCCACAAGAATTTCCAAGAAATAGTATGTGGGTGGTCACCCGTTTGCTATCCCCGATGGAGTCCTGACAAATAGTATTAAGGAAGTGTCACAGCCATATATGGGCAATTTCTCCTCATGCATTCGATTAAGACCCGAAGCCCTCGATTACGACCGATTGATCTCAAACGACTTCCGAATTTTCACGGCCTACCACAAGAGGACGCTCTTCAATTCCTACGCATCTCTTCCTGCATGGTGTCAAGCTTTCCGCGCCAAGGGATTCACATTGATTAAATTAAAATGAGGTGTTTCCCGTACACAATGAAGGATAAAGCCGTTGATTGGCTCATGAATTTTCCAGCCGATTCCCTTACCAATTGGAACATGGTGACCGAGAGGTTTATGGAGGAGTACTATTCTCATGATAAAATGGCCGATTTTTGAGCAAAGCTCGCCTCATTCCGTCAAGCGAGCGTTGAGAACTTCTACGAGGCGTGGGAGCGATTCAAGGGCTATCTCATCAAATGCCTCCATCATCGGTTCACCAGGGATTTCTTGAATCAATTCTTTCATAACGGGTTGACATTTGCATCCAATCGTATGGTGAATAATGCCGCTGGCGGAAATCTAGTCGGACGCTCGACGAGGGAGTTGTACGACATATTCGTGAACATGGCCGTCGATGACCATCGCATGAGTATCTTGGAGCGGAAGGAGCAAGTGAAGGAGGTTTCGAAAAAAGAGGAGCCCGAGTGGGCCCGTAAGATCGCCGAACTAGAGAGCCTAGTGGCCTCCCTCATCCAACCATTCTCGGGTTCGATGGAGACGTGCTCCACATATTGTACCTCGGGTCATGGAGCTAGTGCGTGCCCGACGGTTTATGGGCCACCGAGTAGTTTCGACGAGCAAGCATTTTCGGTTCAAGGTTACCAAGCCTATCGAAGCGGAACCCCATATATGCAGAGGGACCACCCTAACTTTAGGTGTGGGGACACGTCCCATGCTCAAATTCCACCTGGGCCTCCGATGTAACAACCACGGCCTCAAGTCCCGTTCAATGCGCGACCACCACCATTCCTGCCTTCTCAAGCGTCATTTTCGCCTCCACAAGACAAGTCGACATCGCGTCAACCAAACATTGAGTCTATCCTATCCGAACTGACAAAACGGCTCGCGAGTTTGGAAACACAACTTGGGCAAGTGGCGACGGATGTTAATGAACTTAAACGGGCCCGTGACAAAGATAAGCTACCAAGTCAACCGGCTCAAGCTCAAGCCGTGACATTACTTCGAAGTGGAAAGTTGGTGGATAACAAAGTTGCTCTCACCGACAATGATTCAACGCCCTCAACCCAATTCCAACAAGATCCGACCATGCAAGGCTCAAACGAGCCCATAGCCGATCCTAACTCACCCTTGTCTTCTTCAATTGGAGAGGCGACAGAGACTAAGACTACCGGAGGACTCCACAAATCCGCGATGCCGTAACGACCTCCAATTCCATACCCGAGTCGTATCCGACCGACAAAGAAAGACGACTAATTTCTTGAGTTGTACAAGATGCTATCGAAGGTTAACATTAACCTCCCTTTGCTCGACATAATCCGGCATGTGCCCGCGTATGCCAAGTCTCCAAGGAATTGACGTCCAAGAAGCGACGGTTCGAAAATAACGAGAAAGTATGTATATCGAATGTGGCAAGTATCGTCTATAGCAATCCCCTCCCGCCTAAAGAGAGTGATCCGGGAAGCTTTTACATCAAGATTACCCTTGGGAACAGAAAGGAAACACGAGGGATGTTAGACCTCGGAGCGGGAATCAATTTGATGCCCTACTCCATCTTTAAACAATTGGAGTTGGGCGATCTCAAGGAGATGAGAATGTGATTGCAATTGGCCGACAAATCGATCCGATATCCAAAAGGCGTAGTAGAAGACGTTTTGGTACAAGTGGGAAACCTCATAGTTCCCGTGGATTTTGTCATTTTGGATGTCGGGGAGGTGAGCAAAGAAGGACAAGATCACACAATATTACTAGGCGACCGTTCATGGCGACTACAAACACCTTGATCGATGTTAAGAATGGAAAGTTGTCGTTCTCGGTTTTGGGGGACGGTTAATTTTTCGATCCATGACTTAGGAGTTGTTCCCCCTTCATCTTTTCAAGCCGATTGCTCGATGATTGATCCGGTAGAAGAGTTGGTTGAGGAAGCCTTCGTGGAAATTGTGGATGAGGTCGTCTAGGACGACGCGTGGCAAGCACTTCAATCGGAGGGGGTGATGGAGATATTGGAGATCGTGAGTGCGGAACCAACCATTACACCAAAACCGGAACTCAAGACCCTTCCGAGCCATCTTAAGTACGTGTATTTGGAAGAGGGAGGATCAAAGCCCGTGATTATCTTTGCCGAGCTTTCCGAGCATGAAGAGGCGCAACTGGTTGAAGTGTTGAGAAAGAATAAGAAAGCGATAGGGTGGAGACTTGGCGACATTAAGGTTATAAGCCCCTCCACGTGTATGCATCGTATTGTCCTTGAGGACGGGGCGAAACCAACAAGAGAGTGCCAACGTCGGTTGAACCCGAATTTGATGGAGGTGGTGAAAAGCGAGATCCTAAAGCTCGTAGTCGAGGGTCTAATTTTCCCAGTTGGAGATAGTGAGTGGGTGAGCCCAGTACACATGGTGCCGAAAAAGAGTGAAATTACCGTAATTAAGAACGACCGTGGTGAGCTCATACCGGCTCGTGCAATCACCGGATGGCGGATGTGCATAGACTTCCAGAAGCTTAATGCCGCCACCAAGAAGGATCACTTCCCGCTACCGTTCATTGACCAAATGTTTGACAAACTTGCGGGGCACCACTCGTATTGTTTCCTCGATGTGTTATCCGGATATTACCAAATTTCCATCTCGCCGGAGGACCAATCCAAAATGACGTTCACGTGCCCCTTTGACACATACGCGTTCCGACGAATGCCGTTCAGGTTATGCAACGCACCCGCCACCTTCCAACGGTGTATGCTATCAATATTCTCCAATATGATCGAAAAATATATGGAGGTTTTTATGGATGATTTTTCCATCTACGGCTCCACGTTCGATGAATGTCTTGATCGCTTGGCGAGTGTTTTGGAGAGGTGTGTCGAAAGTAATCTCACCTTGAGTTGGGAGAAGAGCCACTTCATGGTGAGAAGTGGGATATTTTTGGGGCACGTGGTGTCATCCAAGGGAATCGAAGTTGACAAGGCAAAGGTCGACATGATCGAGAAACTCCCGCCTTCAATCAACGTGAAGGGAGTTCGTAGTTTTCTTGGTTATGCGGGGTTTTATAGACGGTTCATCAATGATTTCTCAAAGCTTAGCCATCCCTTATGCCATTTTCTTAGTGCCGATGTCTCATTTTTGTTTGACGATGCTTGTCGTTTGGCGTTCAATTCATTAAAGGAAAGTTTGACCTCGGCTCC
Source organism: Phtheirospermum japonicum (assembly GCA_014905375.1). Taxonomy (NCBI): domain Eukaryota; kingdom Viridiplantae; phylum Streptophyta; class Magnoliopsida; order Lamiales; family Orobanchaceae; genus Phtheirospermum; species Phtheirospermum japonicum. The sequence continues at coordinate 284,081 of BMAC01000847.1, forward strand.
CGTGGTGGTGGCCCCGGATTGGTCTCTCCCATTCGAAATAATGTACGATGCATCGAACGAAGTGGTGGGAGCCGTCTTGGTGCAAAGAGTGGACAATCTTCTTCGGGTCGTCTATTATGCAAGTCTCATGCTCAATGACGCCCAAAAGAACTACACAACTACCGAAAAAGAGCTCCTCGCTGTAATTTTCTCACTTGAAAATTTTCAAGCCTACATCATTGGTTCGAGGGTTATTGTGCATAGGGACCATGCGGCGTTGCGATATCTCTTCAATAAGCCTCAAGCGAAGCCGAGGCTAATCCGATGGATACTCTTGCTTCAAGAGTTCGATGTGGAGATCAAAGATCGGAAGGGGTGCGAGAACGTTGTTGCCGACCACCTCTCTCGTTTAGAGGTCCAAATCGGAGAGAGAGAGCTCATTGGAGAAAACCTTGTGCACGAGAATTTATTTTTTGTTTCCGCCGCGCCGTGGTATGCCGACATTGCCAACTACCTTGCTAGCGAAGCACTCCGCCTGGACCTATCTCATCATGAGAAAAGGAGGTTCCTCTCCACGTGCCGAGGGTATTATTGGGATGACCCTCACATGTACAAGATCGGAAAAGATGGTATGTTGAGACGGTGTATTCCGGATGAGGAGAAAGGGGAAATTTTGACGAAGTGTCTCGATCACCAGTCGGAGGACATTTTGGCGGGCAAAAGACCGCTTACAAGGTTCTTCAATCGGGTTTCTATTGGCTTAGCCTCTTCAAGGATGCCCACGACCATTACCAAAAGTGCGATCGATGCCAAAGGACCGAAAGTATATGAAAAAGGAACGAGATGCCGATGACGTATAATTTGGCCGTTGAGATATTCGACGTGTGGGAGATCGACTTCATGGGCCCATTTCCGAAGTCTCATGATTTTGAATACATTTTGGTTGGAGTTGATTATGTTTCTAAATGGATCGAGGCAATCCCGATGAGGAGGAACGATGGCGACACCGTGGTGAAGTTTGTGCGGAGCAACATTTTTAGCCGATTTGGAGTTCCAAGGGTGATTATTAGTGACGACGGCAAACACTTCAACAATAAGTTACTTGAAAGGGTGTTGAAGAACTATGGGGTCGTTCATAAAGTATCTACGCCATACCACCCCCAAACGGCCGGTCAGGTCGAGACAAGCAACCGTCAAATCAAGAACATTCTCGAGAAGACCGTGCAACCGAACCGGAAATATTGGTCAACAAAGCTCGTGGATGCCTTGTGGGCCATCCGCACGGCCCAAAAGATGGTTCTCGGAATGAGACCCTATCGCCTTGTATACGGGAAGTTATGCCATCTACAGGTCGAAATGGAGCATAGAGCTTGGTGGGCCATCCGGGCATGCAACTACGATTTGAAACAAGCCGACGAGGAGCGGAGGCTCCAAATCGAGGAGCTTGACGAGCTAAGAAATGAGGCGTTCGAGAGTGCTCAAATTTACAAAGAAAAGATGAAGCTCCTCCACGACAAGAAGCTTGTGCCCAAGGAGTTGGAGGAAGGGATGCAAGTGCTCCTTTACAATACCCGACTTGCCTTGTTTCCCGGGAAACTCATGTCTAAGTGGAGCGGACCGTACACGATCGAGAAGATATCCCCGTTTGGAGATGTGACGTTGATCGATCCCAAGACGAACGAGCATTTCCAAGTGAATGGCGCACGAGTCAAGCCTTATAGACACGGATTGTTGCAAGACAAGGATCTCGAATTCATGACCGTGGAGGAGGAGAATTTAGGAGATGTGCCCCCGACGGGACCTTGATCAAAGAAGGATAGTCGAGCGAACGACTTTAAACAAACGCGCTACGTGGGAGGCAACCCACGACTTCCTAACCCCCTTTCTCGTTTTCTTTCGATTTTTGTGTATATTATTTGTCAATTGATCTTTAACTTAGGGTTTTCTTTCTTTTCGGGTTTTGTAGGAGAAATCATGGCGGATTGAGAATGAAGGAAATTGAAATTAGGAAGTTGGCTGCTGCCTAGCAGTCGATCGACTGCAGTCCAGTCGATCGACTGACATGTCGACTGGGTTGTTGAAATCGACTGGAGGACAGTAGGTTTTCAAGTTTTGCGAGCTCAGTCGATCGATTGAGGACCGGTCGATCGACTGGAATGTCGACTAGTGGTTGAAATCGACTGGAGGATAGTAGGTTTTCGAGTTTTGCTAGCTCAGTCAATCGACTGAGGACCGATCGATCGACTGTCAGTCGATCGACAGAAAAGGCAGTCGATCGACTGCTACAGTATCGCGGCGTCCTTTTAAACAAGCAGCGGGTGCATTTCAGAAACAGAAAAAGAAAAAGAGAGGAAAAAGAGGGAGGCGCAAAAATTTCGAAGGGCTAGTCGATCGACTCAACTTCTTTTCTTTTTCCGGTAATCTCCATTTCGACTTCACCTAGGTTGGGAAATCTCACCTATAATTCTTGTTTTCCCCAAAATTTTCCCACATTCTCAATTCCAAAGGGTAGGGTTTACAACCGGGTTTCGTTTCATTTCAAGCCATAATAATTGAGGTAAATTGACTTCTTGATCATCTTTCTTGTGATTCATTGGGTTTTGGTGTTTTTTGCTTCAAATTCTTGTCAAATTCTTCAATTGAAAATTCTGCGCACCAAGTGCTCGATGAAATGCCCCAAATGAGCACTCTTAGCTAAAAACTATTTCATTTTTCCATCTTGTCATTTCCTTACGATTCCTTAACCGAAATTTTCATATTCCCCTCGTGAATCACTTCATATAATTCTTATGGCTAATCTTTCCGACGATGAGTTTCATGATGCCAATATCCTCAATCTCGCCCACGTCTATGGTTCTCCATTCCCGATTCATTCCGAGGCCGAAGGGGAGATGTATTAAAGCCTCTCCCAACGGCAATACGACTGCCTGCATTTTTTCGATATTGAATGCCTACAGGGGTGGATGGCAAATGGGGACCACGATCACTTTGGGGCACGGACGTTCCATTTCATCGACTCCTTGAGCGGGCGTCAATTATCATCCCTCCGTGCACCGGCGTATCTAGAACTAATGCTCGAATTCTTCTCAACCTTCCAGAGTCACGAGAGCAGGGAGTTCACCATTCGTTTTTGTGGAGTCGAATGCAGGATCATCCGAGACGTGCCTCATGTGGTGCTCGGGTTAGATCGCCAAGTCTTGTGGGAGGCGCGGCCAAGAGGGTTTACGCTGCATCAATTTTAGGCAACTATCACGGGCAGATGTGGAACTCCGTGTTTCCAGGCCTCGGCAATCACCGACTTCGTATTGCTTGGGATTTACAAGTTCTTCGCCCACGTCCTGATGGGCAAGCACGAGAGCACCAACCTCACCCAGGATGAGGTTTACATGCTTTGGTGCCTTCACAGCGGCCATCGATTCGCCGCCTATCCCTTCCTCTGAGCCAGGATTCTAGGGATTCGGAAGACGAGGGCCGGGAGTATTGCTCGGGTCGGGATGGGGCCCATGATTACCTTGCTCGCCCGATACTTTGGTTTCGACCCTGAGGCATCAAATCTTGAGAGGATCGAGCCGATAGAGCTTGTGTTGAAAACGCCCAAGGTCCCGATAGACCCGCGACGCTGCCGAGCCCACGAGCAAGAGCAAGAGGTGAACGAAGAAGAGGCCGATTTAGAGAGACGGCACGAGGAGGGTGTCGAGCCCGAGGAAGCCAACATTTCGATGCAAGCACAAGCCATGTGGCAATCCCTCTTGGCAAGGTAAGCCCGAGCACCGGCCCGGGTCTCAACATGGGTTGGCACGAGTTCCAACGCCAAGTGTTTGCTCGGTTCGATCGGCTCGATGCGGGGCAAGCAAGGATCGACAAGGCACACCGCGCCCTCCATAGCCGCCTCCTGTTGATCGAGAGCCGATTACCTCGGGTCAAGGAGACTGACGAGGAGGAAGACGAGGAGAACAATGAAGAAGAAGAGGAAGAGGACGAGGACGCGTACCTCCAACCCCGACGTAGGAGACGTCATTGATTCTACGATTATCTTTTTTATTTTGTTTTCGTAAACTTGGCACATTATTTCTGTTTGTTTCGTTTTGATTCGATTATGTTCTTTTATTTCTTATCTAACTCTTAAAAAATCCAATACAAATTAAAAAAAATAAACAAAACATATTTTTAGTATTTTTGTATATAGTATAAAGAAAATATATAAAAAAATAAAAAATAAAAAATAAAAAATAAAAAAGAAATTTCGAAAAACTCGAAAAGATTTCCGCTTTTTGTATATCACTTGTGTTTGCAACCCCCCATTTGTTCATTTCTTGTAGATAGCTTGCCTCGACTCCCGGAGAGGACTTATGCACAACGCGTCAACACAAGCTCGGAAATAGGGGCGTTCTCTTTTCCTTACACTTTTTACCGCTTTACTTAGCTTAATATGCAATGAGGTCATTGCTAGGTTTTAAGTGTGGGGTGGTTAGGGTTCGTCTTAGGATTTTAAGTTCTTGCATGCTTGCTTGTGATGATTTGAGTAGCGTGTGTACTATATTTGCTTGGAACCTTGGCGAAGTGACGCGGTTTTGATTATTTGGTTAAGAAGTTTAGATTGTTGATCGGATTTAGTGTACTTAAGGAATTTGACTTGTTGGGAACTTTGTTCGGTTTTAGCTTCGTGCTATCCTTGTGCTCAATTTTGAACTAGTGCTTCAACTAGCCTTGTTATCGAATACTCTCTATAGGATTTTACGTTGTATTTTGGAGTCATCAATTGCTCCATGTGCTCGATCGGAAATAATGTAAATTGCTAGTAGCAACGTACGATCGGAGTTGTTGATTTCTCTTTGTATATCTCTTGTACTTAAGTGCCTCATCTCCTTGGGTACCAAAAGAAAGAAAAAAAAAGAAAAAAAACAAAATAAAAAAAAAGTAATAATGATGAATAGACAAGGATACATCATAAATCCTTGAAGTGCTTACGCAATAAATGTGCAATTATTGCACTTTTTACTTTCCATTTTAGATTTTGTGTGTAAAGAGAGTTGTAGATAATCGAGGCTAGTAGGGAACCGATTAACGGTTCGAGCGTGGATAGACCTTAGCCGGGGCAGGGACAAGGGGACCGACTTGGAGGGTTACCTAGTACTTTTAGGTTTCGGAAGTCGATCTAAACTTTCTAAGTCAATGCATCATTGTCATCCTTTTAGCCAAGCTAACAACATTGTAGTATACGACGTCTCGAATTAGGTTTGGTGCATTAGTTTATTGTCTGGGGGTAGTTTTGTAATTCTATATTAAGTTTTGCTTGAGGACAAACAATCATTCTAAGTGTGGGGTGGTTGATTTGCATGTTTTTGTACATATTTTTGTTACCATTTTGTGTCGCGCTTGCATGTGTTTTGTTTTCTTTTATGTGTATTAGGAGTCGTTTTGGCCGATTTTATTAGTTTTAGGTTTTTGTAACTTTTGTGCGGTTTTCATTGGATTTTCATTTATTTCTACTCGTTTTTGTCTTTATGGCCTTAGGATGACCGAAGCGGTCCCGTGCATGCTCAGGACATCCCGTTTGACTCGGATTAGAACAAGTAAGCAAGGAAACACATCGCAAACGAGGAGCGACAGCTGGCGGACGTTTAGAGCGGAAACGAGAAAATGAGACGGAACTGCCTGTCAGTCGATCGACTGACAAGACAGTCGATCGACTGGAGATCAGTCAGTCGACTGAACCTCGTGGAAATCGACTGCTCGGCAGTGTGTTTTGCGATTTTTGGGCATAGCAGTTGATCGACAGCTTTCAGTCGATCAACTGACACACAGATTTTTTGACCCATTTTGATGTTTTTGCCCCTGCATTTTTGTATAAAAAACTAGCACTTTCCCCCACCTACCTTATCCATCCTTGGTGGTTTTTGTACTTGTTCAATATCCACCAAGCCAACTTTTACTATTTCATTACCTTTCAAGCTTTAAAACCCTAGTTTTAATCCTTAGTTAGTTTAGTTTTAGTGAGTAGTCTAGTTGGTTGTTCTTAGTTAGTAATCTTGTATTCAAGCTATTGAGTTGGAGTTGTTCTACTTGCTTTGAAGATTGTACTCTACATTCGAAGCTTTTGGTTGGAAGGCAATATTGGTAGTAAACTTTCCCTTATTTGGTGTTGTTCTTGTGTTGTTGCATTTACTTTGTGTTGGTTATTAAATTTAGTAGAGTTGTTTTTCCTATGCTTCTCAAATTCACACTTCAACTTTTAGGTTGGTTTTCTTCTTGTAGTAAAAACTCCATTGATGCTTGGTTTTGAAACTTTTTACTCTTTTTGTTCAAATAAACATGGGAGCTTAGAAAGTTATTAGTAGCTTTCCTTTTTCAGACATTTGACTTTTACCTATTAAATGCATTTGACTTCTTTTGAATTTAAGTTTGAATTTCCCTCCTTTTTAGCTTTTAAATTTACAAGATTCCTTAGTTAATAGTTTTAATTTAATTAAGGTTGTTAATTAGTTTAAATTTGTGTCATTAAGTTTAGTTATTTTCAAGCAAGTCTTAAATTCCTTTCTCCTTGCCTCAATGTTTTTCAAGCTCTCTTTTCAATTCAAGTTTAGTGATTACAACTCAAAACCAAATCAATGACTTAATACTTTCCTAGTGTAGATTAGTGTAATTTTGATTAACAAGAGATTAAGTAAAAACACCGACCGCCGATAATTTCTATCCTCGAGAGACACGACTCGGGAAAGCTTACCGCTCTACAATCGACTCCGTACTATTGCAGAGAAGATTTCTTAGAGATTCCTTATATCCTCCGTATTATTATTATTAATTTTTTTTGAGTAGGCAGAGAGAGAGGGTTTAGGGGCGTGTAGGTGTTAAAGTGAAGGATATAAAGGCAAAAAAAAGATGGGATTCTGGTACCCAGTGGGTTAAGAAAATAAGATTTGTGATTTAGTGGGAAAAAAAAGGTCATTGTCTTTTTTATATTTTGAAAAAAAAATCAAGCAAAATAATTTTCATCAAAATATAGTTGGAATTTATGAAATTACACATACTTGAAAATTATTGGAAATTTCAACCGTTGAATTTTCATACCAATTCATGTAGGAATATTGATTTTAACGATATTTCTAATGGATTGTTCCAACGATTTAAAATTCTTTGGAACTCATTGGAATTCTGTTGAAAAAAAGGCGATTAGAGGCGGTTCAAAACAACATTTGGAGGTGGTTATGAACCGCCTCTTATAGCAGCGATGTTTAAACTCAAAAAAACCAGGTGACGTTTAAACTCAAAAAAATCGGGTGGCGGTTCAAACCGCCGCTTAAAAATGATGTCGGATGGCGGTTATTATTTAAGAAGCGCTGCCAAAATAATTGTTGGCAGCGCTTCTTAGCTAAAAAGCTCTGCCAAAAATAGAAACCGGGCAGCGCTTCTTAGCTAAGAAGCGCCAGCAAAACTATTAAGCGCTGCCCGATTTTTGTTTTTGGCAGCGCTTCTTAGCTAAGAAGCGCTGCCAAAAACTGAGCAATAACATCGGTTTCTTAAGGAARTGATGTCGRTGYCACAGACAATATTAACATCGGTTTGAATATAACCCATGTAAATTCCAAAGTAATAATTAAAAAAAAAATTAAATGTCCATTCTATTTTAGCTATCCTCGTCCCAACCTATAAATACCAAACTATTACAATTTAATTCATATTTTATGAAAATTAAAATTAATCAACATCAAATGTTACAAAAGCATCCAATATACCAACTCATGTAGGAATATTGATTTCAATGATATTTCTAATGGATTGTTCTAACAATTTAAAATTCATTGGAATTCTGTTGGAATTTCCCAACAGCTAGTGAAAAAAAGGCGATTAGAGGCGGTTCAAAACAACATTTGGAGGTAGTTACGAACCGCCTCTTATAGCAGCGACGTTTAAACTCAAAAAAACCGGGTGACGTTTAAACTAAAAAAAAAAAAAAACGGGTGGCGGTTCAAACTGCCGCTTAAAAATGTCGTCGGGTGGCGGTTCTTAGTTAAGGAGCGCTACCAAAACAATTATTGGCAGCGCTTCTTAGCTAAAAAGCGCTGCCAAAAATAGAAACCGGGCAGCGCTTTTTAGCTAAGAAGCACCGCCAAAACTATTAAGCGCTGCCCGATTTTTATTTTTGCCAGCGCTTATTAGCTAAGAAACGCTGCCAAAAACTAAGCAATAACATCGGTTTCTTAAGGAACTGATGTCGTTGACACAGACAATATTAACATCGGTTTGAATATAACCCATGTAAATTCCAAAGTAATAATTAAAAAAAAAATTAAATGTCCTCGTCCCAACCTATAAATACCAAACTATCACAATTTAATTCAAATTTTATGAAAATTAAAATTAATCAACATCAAATGTTACAAAAGCATCCAATATACTTAAAGAATATTTTACAAGAAAAACATAAAAAATAAAAAAAATAAGATTTGTGATTTAGTGGAAAAAAAACCTTCTACTTTGTATTTATTGGTCATTCTCTTTTTTATATTTAAAAAAAAAATTAAGCAAAATAATTTTCATCAAAATATAGTTGGAATTTATGAGATTACACACACTTGAAAATTATTGAAAATTCCAACCGTTGAATTTTCATACCAATTCATGTAGGAATATTGATTTCAACGATATTTCTAATGGATTGTTCGAACGATTTAAAATTTATTGGAATTCTGTTGGAATTTCCCAACAGAATATAATAACGTTGGAAACTTTTTTTTGGGAATTCCTACAAATTTTATACCCATTGAAATTTTCCGTTAAAATTTGGTTTTAGTCCTATATGTTCTTAGTTTTATAAACTTGATTTGGCCAAAACGCTATGTAATTTCTTTTATTTATGATTAAATATATACTTTGAGCGTTTTTAGTCGGGAAAATTTTATTTTTGTACATTATGTTGACAACTTTTCAGAAAAGGTACGTGATGTTGGTAAATATCAAATTACGTCTATTAAGTTGGCAAATTCATCAAATATGGTACAAAAAAGCCCAATCAGGCTTTGATGCTTAAGTGGCATGATTATTTAATTTTTTTATCATTTTTTATTTAATCTTAAATATTAATTGGAGGCGAAAAGTCATTTTTGCCCTTCTTTTTTCATTCAATTTTTTTCCTTTCTTTTCATTTAATTAAGTTGTACATAATATATTTTTGTGGAAGGTTTTGGAGAATGGCATCAATGGCAGCTCGCTGAACTGCTTGGGCAGGTGGAGCCTTAGCCGGTCGTAGGTCTTGAGCTGCCACAGCGACGCGATGCTGTTGGATCTCTCCACCACCAGGGACGACACCCCTTTCTCCTTTAGGCACGCCGCCGCCGCCAGTCCCAACGGCCCGACCCCCACTAGCACCGGGCCCGGCACCCACACACACCGCTTCCACCACCAGGGACAGCACCACCTTCTCCTTTATGAGCGAATTCTTATCCACAATCTGAGAGAGAATAGGATGTTGGGGAGAGCGAAGGCTACGGGAGATGATCAATCTGCATTCAATGAATTTTCACTCAAAAGAAAATGAAAAAAAGAAATTTGCATTTCATGGGATATAATTTTATTATTATTTATTTGAATTGAATTCAGTTACTGGAAAGAATGAAAAATAGGAGATAGATAGATGTGCAAGCGGTAAACAAAAGTAATGGTTCGTGCGCCAGTTTTTATGTGTTTATTTATTTTTTGATTTTACATTTAATTAAGTTGTACATAATATATTTTAGGGAAAATTCCCTAATAGTCACATATCATAGAGTCAATATCCCTTAAAATCCTTCAAACCTTTTTATTCCCATAAAGTACAAAAGTATACCATATAATCCAAAAATGAATAATACATTGACTAATATACCCCCAATATGTGAACAGTCAATTAAAACGTACACGATGGAAAGAAGAGAAGATGGAGCAATCTGCAGGACATAGAACACGAATCACGCGTCCGGGTTAATGGTGTGTTGCGTTATGAAGCAAGGGGAAGCGTTTGCCAAGCATGGACGACTGACTTATGTCCTTCGATAGTCAAGAAGCTTCAGTTACTCACTGATCAAGCAAGATTGTGGCCCGTTACTCAGTCGTCGGAGTCAGTATTTGAAGTCCATAGCAATCCATCGGTGGAGGTGAAACTCAATGACCGAACTTGCACTTGCAGGCAATGGCAAATATGTGGACTACCATGTTCGCATGCTTTGGCATGCATCTTGCGAATTGACAGACCTATATCCACATATGTCGATGAGTTTTATCATACTTATACTTATGTGCATTGTTACTCGTATTCCATTCAGCCGGTCCCAATGTTTGGTAGGACACAAATTCCGGAGGACACACAAACTGTTATTCCACACCGACTAAGAGGCCACCTGGAAGACCAAGGAAGAAGAGGATCTTCTCACAAGGCGAGCACATACCCAGAAGAATTAAGTGTGGTAGGTGTGGTCGCGTTGGGAACCATAACAAGAAAACTTGTACCGAACCACTTCCTTGAACAGAGCGCATCGAATTTTATTTTCAATAATAAATTAGTTTTATTGTATCGAATGAACACCATGAAACATTATGACTAGTGTCTTTCGTACGTGGTGGATCCCGAAATATATATTGGCCTGTAATCTTTGTTAATGATCCATTAAAGTTAGTTTTTAATCCAGCATCATGTTTCGTAATAGTTTAGACTTCAGAGTAGTTCAGTATCGGGTGTTGTTTCTAATGAACGCAACAGCTGGCATGGTTATTAGTGTAGTTCAGTATAGTTTGTAATTCTTGTGAGAGTAGTTTGTATTTGTCTACAGTCTAGTTTGCTTTATTGTTGCTGGGTAGTTTTTATTGACATGTTTGAGCAGAAGGAATTCGTTAATGCAAACCATGCCAGAGCATTTTGAATTTTTTGGTTCAAAGTGATAGTATGCGAGATGAGTTCGTAATTAACCTCTGAAACTATGCTCAGTTTCAGAGTTATTTTTAGAGTAGTTTGTATTTTATTACAGCGTAGTTTGTGATTTCTTACTTGCATATAGTTACAAGGTAGTTTGCTTTATTGTTGCAGGGTAGTTTGTTATTAACATGTTCGAACAGAAAGCCTTCAGATTCAAACCATGAGAGAGCAGTTTGAATTTTTTCGTACAATATGATACCATGCGAGAGTAGCTCAGAATTACAACAGTAAACTATGCTCATTCTCAGATTTTTGTACAGAGGAGTTTGTATTGTATTACCAGGTAGTTTGTAATTTTTGATTAAAGAGGAATAACAAGTTAGTTTGCTTCATTGTTGAAGGTAGTTTGTTATTAACATGTTTGAACAGAGTGAATGCGAATTCAAATCATGCCAGAGCAGTTTGTATTTTGATATACATTCCTACCAATTCGAGACTTTGTATTCAAACTATGCAAGAGCAGTTCGGAATTTTCATATTTGTTTACAGCTTGCATGTAGTTACAAGGTAGTTTGCTTCATTGTTGCAAGTAGTTTGTTAATAACATGTTTGAACATAGTGAATCCGAATTCAAATCATGCCAGAGCAGTTTGTATTTTGATATACATTCCTACCAATTCGAGAGTTTGTATTCAAAACTATGCAAGAGCAGTTCGGAATTTTCATATTTGTTTACAGCTTGCATGTAGTT
>BMAC01000848.1:0-17324 GCA_014905375.1 Phtheirospermum japonicum
ATGCATCAACATAAAAATCCTAAGACGAACCCTAACCACCACCACCCCACACTTAGAATGATTACTTGTCCTCAAGCAATACTAATCTAGAATTACGAAACTACCCTCGGATGATCCTAAACTAATGCACAAACCTAATTCGAGCATTGTATGCTAAAATGCTCGTTAGCTCCTCTAAAAGGACGACAAAGATGTCTTGACAAAGAAAATTTAGATCGACTCCCGAAACCTAAAAGTACTAGGTAACCCTCCAAGTCGGTCCCCTCGTCCTTGCCCCGGCTAAGGTCTATCCCGGTCGAACCGTTAATTGGCTCTCTACTAGCCCCGATCGTCTACAGCTCTCTTTAACAAACAAAATCTAAAAAGAAAGAGAAAGAGGAAACGTGCAAGAGTTTCACATTTTATTACTTAATAACTACAAGGATTTATAACTTATCCTTGTTTATTCATCAACATTTTTTTTTCTTTTTTTTTCTTTTCTTTTTTTTCGGATTTTTTTTTAATTTCTTCTTTTTTTTTTTTTTTTGTGGTACCCAAGGAAATTAGGTACTTAAATACAAGATATATACAAAGAGAAATCAACGGCTCCGACCACTCGTTGCTACTAGCAACTTACAATGTTTTCGATCAAGCACATGGAGGAATTGACTCCAAAATACAAAACAAAATCATATAGAGAGTGTTTGACGACGAGGCTAGTTGAGGCACTAGTTCTATATGAGCTCAAGTAGCACGAAGCTAAAGCCGGACAAAGTTCCCAACGAGTTAAATTACCTAAGTACACTAAATCCGATCGAAAATCTAAACTCCCTAACCAAATCATCAAAACCGCGTCACTTCGCCAAGGATCCAAGCAAAAATAACACATACGCAACTCAAATTAACACAAGCAAGCATGCATCAACATAAAAATCCTAAGACGAACCCTAACCACCACCACCCCACACTTAGAATGATTACTTGTCCTCAAGCAATACTAATCTAGAATTACGAAACTACCCTCGGATGATCCTAAACTAATGCACAAACCTAATTCGAGCATTGTATGCTAAAATGCTCGTTAGCTCCTCTAAAAGGACGACAAAGATGTCTTGACAAAGAAAATTTAGATCGACTCCCGAAACCTAAAAGTACTAGGTAACCCTCCAAGTCGGTCCCCTCGTCCTTGCCCCGGCTAAGGTCTATCCCGGTCGAACCGTTAATTGGCTCTCTACTAGCCCCGATCGTCTACAGCTCTCTTTAACAAACAAAATCTAAAAAGAAAGAGAAAGAGGAAACGTGCAAGAGTTGCACATTTTATTACTTAATAACTACAAGGATTTATAACTTATCCTTGTTTATTCATCAACATTTTTTTTTCTTTTTTTTCTTTTCTTTTTTTTCCGGATTTTTTTTTTTTCTTCTTTTTTTTTTTTTTTTTTGGGTACCCAAGGAAATTAGGTACTTAAATACAAGATATATACAAAGAGAAATCAACGGCTCCGACCACTCGTTGCTACTAGCAACTTACAATGTTTTCGATCAAGCACATGGAGGAATTGACTCCAAAATACAAAACAAAATCATATAGAGAGTGTTTGACGACGAGGCTAGTTGAGGCACTAGTTCTATATGAGCTCAAGTAGCACGAAGCTAAAGCCGGACAAAGTTCCCAACGAGTTAAATTACCTAAGTACACTAAATCCGATCGAAAATCTAAACTCCCTAACCAAATCATCAAAACCGCGTCACTTCGCCAAGGATCCAAGCAAAAATAACACATACGCAACTCAAATTAACACAAGCAAGCATGCATCAACATAAAAATCCTAAGACGAACCCTAACCACCACCACCCCACACTTAGAATGATTACTTCTCCTCAAGCAATACTAATCTAGAATTACGAAACTACCCTCGGATATACCTAAACTAATGCACAAACCTAGTTCGAGCATTGTATGCTAAAATGCTCGTTAGCTCCTCTAAAAGGACGACAAAGATGTCTTGACAAAGAAAATTTATATCGACTCCCGAAACCTAAAAGTACTAGGTAACCCTCCAAGTCGGTCCCCTCGTCCTTGCCCCGGCTAAGGTCTATCCCGGTCGAACTGTTAATTGGCTCTCTACTAGCCCCGATCGTCTACAGCTCTCTTTAACAAACAAAATCTAAAAAGAAAGAGAAAGAGGAAACGTGCAAGAGTTTCACATTTTATTACTTAATAACTACAAGGATTTATAACTTATCCTTGTTTATTCATCAACATTTTTTTTCTTTTTTTTTTCTTTTCTTTTTTTTCCGGATTTTTTTATTTTCTTCTTTTTTTTTTTTTTGGGGTACCCAAGGAAATTAGGTACTTAAATACAAGATATATACAAAGATAAATCAACGGCTCCGACCACTCGTTGCTACTAGCAACTTACAATGTTTTCGATCAAGCACATGGAGGAATTGACTCCAAAATACAAAACAAAATCATATAGAGAGTGTTTGACGACGAGGCTATTTGAGGCACTAGTTCTATATGAGCTCAAGTAGCACGAAGCTAAAGCCGGACAAAGTTCCCAACGAGTTAAATTACCTAAGTACACTAAATCCGATCGAAAATCTAAACTCCCTAACCAAATCATCAAAACCGCGTCACTTCGCCAAGGATCCAAGCAAAAATAACACATACGGCTACTCAAAATTAACACAAGCAAGCATGCATCAACATAAAAATCCTAAGACGAACCCTAACCACCACCACCCCACACTTGAATAACTGAATGTCCTCAAGCAATACTAATCTAGAATTACGAAACTACCCTCGGATGATCCTAAACTAATGCGCAAACCTAATTCGAGCATTGTATGCTAAAATGCTCGTTAGCTCCTCTAAAAGGACGACAAAGATGTCTTGACAAAGAAAATTTAGATCGACTCCCGAAACCTAAAAGTACTAGGTAACCCTCCAAGTCGGTCCCCTCGTCCTTGCCCCGGCTAAGGTCTATACCGGTCGAACCGTTAATTGGCTCTCTACTAGCCCCGATCGTCTACAGCTCTCTTTAACAAACAAAATCTAAAAAGAAAGAGAAAGAGGAAACGTGCAAGAGTTGCACATTTTATTACTTAATAACTACAAGGATTTATAACTTATCCTTGTTTATTCATCAACATTTTTTTTTCTTTTTTTTTCTTTTTTTTTTTTCCGGATTTTTTTTTATTTTCTTCTTTTTTTTTTTTTTTTTTTTGGGTACCCAAGGAAATTAGGTACTTAAATACAAGATATATACAAAGAGAAATCAACGGCTCCGACCACTCGTTGCTACTAGCAACTTACAATATTTTCGATCAAGCACATGGAGGAATTGACTCCAAAATACAAAACAAAATCATATAGAGAGTGTTTGACGACGAGGCTAGTTGAGGCACTAGTTCTATATGAGCTCAATGATAGCACGAAGCTAAAGCCGAACAAAGTTCCCAACGAGTTAAATTACCTAAGTACACTAAATCCGATCGAAAATCTAAACTCCCTAACCAAATCATCAAAACCGCGTCACTTCGCCAAGGATCCAAGCAAAAATAACACATACGCAACTCAAATTAACACAAGCAAGCATGCATCAACATAAAAATCCTAAGACGAACCCTAACCACCACCACCCCACACTTAGAATGATTACTTGTCCTCAAGCAATACTAATCTAGAATTACGAAACTACCCTCGGATATCCTAAACTAATGCACAAACCTAATTCGAGACGTTGTATGCTAAAATGCTCGTTAGCTCGGCTAAAAGGACGACAAAGATGTCTTGACAAAGAAAATTTAGATCGACTCCCGAAACCTAAAAGTACTAGGTAACCCTCCAAGTCGGTCCCCTCGTCCTTGCCCCGGCTAAGGTCTATCCACGGTCGAACCGTTAATTGGCTCCCTACTAGCCCCGATCGTCTACAGCTCTCTTTAACAAACAAAATCTAAAAAGAAAGAGAAAGAGGAAACGTGCAAGAGTTGCACGTTTTATTACTTAATAACTACAAGGATTTATAACTTATCCTTATTTATTCATCAACTTTTTTTTTCTTTTTTTTTCTTTTCTTTTTTTTTTGGATTTTTTTTTTATTTTCTTCTTTTTCTTTTTTTTTTTTTGGGTACCCAAGGAAATTGGGTACTTAAATAAAAGATATATACAAAGAGAAATCAACGATCCGACCACTCGTTGCTACTAGCAACTTACAATGTTTTCGATCAAGCACATGGAGGAATTGACGACTCCAAAATACAAAATAAATTCATATAAAGAGTGTTTGACGACGAGGCTAGTTGAGGCAATAGTTCTATATGAGTTCAAGGATAGCACGAAGCTAAAGCCGGACAAAGTTCCCAACGAGTTAAATTACCTAAGTACACTAAATCCGATCGAAAATCAAAACTCTCTAACCAAATCATCAAAACTGCGTCACTTCGCCAATGATCCAAGCAAAAATAACACATACGCTACTCAAATTAACACAAGCAAGCATGCATCAACATAAAAATCCTAAGACGAACCCTAACCACCACCCCACACTTAAAACCTAGCAATGTCCTCATTGCATATTAAGCTAAATAAAGCAGTAAAAAGTGTAGGGAAAAGAGAACGCCCCTATCTCCGAGCTTTTGGTGACGTGGTCGTGCATAAGTCCTCTCCGGGAGTTGAGACAAGCAACCTACAAGAAACAAATCAAACGGGGGGTTGCAAAAACAAAATACGAATAAAAAGTTTTTTTGTTTTGTTTTGTTTTGTTTTGTTTTTTGAATTTTCTGTTTTTTTTATTTTCTCTCTTCTTTTTTTTTCTATTTTTTTTTTTTACAAATTGGGTTGCCTCCCAATAAGTGCTACTTTAACGTCTATAGCTCGACGGTTTATACAAATGACGTTATCCGGGATCCAAGAAGAGGTGGCGATCGTGCCACGCCTTGGTGCTCTCGAGTAGACACACCGGGTGACACAAATCACCAAGGCGGGCAAGTCGAGCAAGCCGGAAAGTCAACACAACAAAAGAGCGGGCTTGCTTCGGGGGTCGGAAGAGGGAGTAGTCGAACACCCAAATGTGATCGTCCCAAAATGGGTCGACGTACTCCTTCATCTCCCCGACCGTCATCACCTCTCTCTCGACTTTAGAAGTAGTCGTATTCGGGCCCGAGAGAGTAGGATCTAACACATCCCCCACTACCTCCTCTACCTCCACTTGGTCAAGTAGCAATAAAGCATCGGGTGGTGGCAAAAGAGGCTCGATTAACTCCTCATCCTCCAAAAATAGCACAACTTCATCATTCTCACCAAGAGCGAGTGAATTCAACATTCCAAGTGCCGTTGGAATCCTCAAAGGCGACTCCCCCTCAATTTCCACTTCAACATATTCACAAAATACGAGAGGGGTCTGACCCATTCTCCTCACCTTCTAACTCCACCTCCGTGCACACCTCTTTCAAAAGATCGTCAAGAATTGAATCGCCATCAATCGTGGGATCCACCACATCAAAGGAGGGCATCTCGTCAGAACACGGTCTCTTAAGCTCGTCCACTTCGTTGGCAATTTGCTCTACTTGAATCTCCATGCGAGCAAGGCATTCATCCAATTGTCGAATCACCTCCACGAGCTCGAATGAGAGAGGCTCAAAGTTCGGGAGTTGGATCATAGACGAATCTTGAGAAAGTGAGGTGTACGGGTCATCGTTCGGCGTATACAAACTCGAGGTGGGTAGGTCGTAAAGACCGTAGATCCAAGAATATGAATCATGAATTTGGGGAGCATACGAGTCAAAGCTCAGGTAAGAAGAAGGTGGGGCGAGTTGAGCATATGGATCGTCATAACCCGGATCATAAGAATCACGAGTCGGTGCATACGCATCCATGCTTGGGTTGTGTGGATACAAAATCGGTGGAGAATAAGAAGGGCTTCGGCCGGAATAATCAAAAGAGGAGGCCCATTCTTCACCAATCGAAGCGTACGGGTCATCGTAAGTCGAGGGGACCCGATATCTTGGGGGAGTGGTGTACGGATTTGGATACTCGGGAGTTTGGATGTAAGGGTTTGGATATAAGGGTCGTCGTATGGCAAACTATCTCGGTAGCTTGCCATCCTCGGCCGGATCAATCGAACGGCGGAGGCATCCTTTGATTGTCGAGAGTGTGGGCTGGCGGCATCGGGCTCCCCGAATGAGTACCTTGCAAACAAAACACTCAACAAAGGATTACGAGCATCGAAAGTAAAACAACAATTTAAACTAACTAAACCTTTTGCCTTAATCTATCCCCGACAACAGCGCCAAAATTTGATCGAAGAATTCTTAGCACTCTAAGAAATTTTCTCCGCAATAGGACGGAGTCGATTGTAGAGCGGTAAGTTTTCCCGAGTCGTGTCTCTCGAGGATAGATATTATCAGCAGTCGGTGGTTTTATTTACTCTCTTGTTAAACTAAATTACACTAATCTACACTAGGAAAGCATTAAGTCATTGGTTTGGTTTGAGTTTTATGCTAAAGCTTGAATTTAAAAGGAGACTTTAGTTAAAACAATGAACATGAGGGTTTAGGGTGTTCGGTTCGTCTCCACGATCAATCGGTTTTTGCCGAGCACTTAATCCACGATTCGGGGTTATCAATCCCAAATGTCGACCAAGTATTGAGGTCGTCAATCCCAATTCTCGACAAGCACCGATTGATGGTTCTAAACGAACCTAAACCCTAAACCCGTAATTACTAAACTAATTGTATCAAATTAAGCTTACAATTAAAGCTTGTTTGAAAGTAATTAATTAATGACATTGATTAAACCATTAAAATTTACTAAACTAAGAAGGCTTGCAAATTGAAAGAGGAAAAAGGAGGGAAATTAAAGCTTGAAATTGAAAACAAGTCAAAAGTATTAAATATGAGACAAGACAAATTTTCCAAAAAGGAAAAATTCATGCATCTTTCAAAGTCCAAAAGCTTGTCTATCTAAAAGAGGTAAAAAGCTTGAAATTAATAGCATCCATGAAGTTTTGCAAGAACATGAACAAACTAAAATCTAGAAATGAAAAACTGAAGAACAATGCCAAGAACAACAACACAAACTAAATCTAAAAACCAACACAACATCAATAACAACAATCAACAATAACAACACAAGAAAATAAGGGAAAGAAAACTACCAATTCCATTAAACTCCAAAAGCTTCAAATCTTCAAACATCAAATTCCACAAATGAAGGAGGTGTCACTCACTCCAACATTTGCTTCAAAAGACAACTAACTAACTACTAACTAGAAATTAACTAACTATCTAAACTAGATTAACTACTAAGCTAGCTAAAACTACATTAAACTAAGGATTTATGAATTAGGGTTTACAAAAGCAAAGGTAAAGGCTTGGAGGAAATGGAGCAAGCCCCAAATTCCACCAAGGAGGGTTGTTGATAAGGTTGGAGAGTTGGTCTTATTTATACAAAAATGCATGGGCAAAAACGTCAAAAAGGGACAAAATCCCGAGCTGGACTGCGTCTCAGTCGATCGACTGAGGAGCAGTCGATCGACTGCCAGTCGATCGACTGCTTCGCCAAAAATTTCCGAACACACTGAACTCCGGTCGATTTCAACCCCTCAGTCGATCGACTGGAGTGCATTCGATCGACTGACAGGCAGCTCCGGCTCGTTTTCTCGTTTTCGCTCCTGTCGTCCGCCGGTTGTCGCTCCTCATTCGCGCTGTGTTCCCTTGCTTTGCCCGTTCCAGTCCAAGTCGAGTGGATGCTCCGAGCGTGCACGGGACCGCTTTGTCATCCTACGGCCAAAAATACGAAAAAGGGAAAAAATGTACGAAAAACTACTAAAAACCGCACAAAAGTTATAAAAACCTAAAACTAACAAAATAGGCCAAAACGACTCCTAAAACCCTTAAATGCAAGCAAAACACACGCGAATGCGACACAAAAAGGTAACAAAAAAGTGTACAAAAAAGTACAAATCAGTTCTCGTGCATCGTACAATTCTTTGCAAGGAAGGTGACGATCGCCGACACGCTAAGGGATCATTCCCAAAATACACGTAGGATGGATCTAGCAAAGATCATGGTAATGTTCTTTCTGTTTCCTAGTGATTCATCCTGACCGTTTGTCTAATTTTTTTTTGGAACTAATTTATACGGCTCGTTCATTAAGGTGAGTCGAATGAAGACGCTTGCACGTGTATGGGAAGGAGGGGCCTTTATTCACGAAAATGTTACAAAATCATTTGAGTGGTGTACTGACAACACAATCCCACAACAACAGAATAGGTAATGTGTCGAACTAAATATTATAGTCAATAATGCCACGTATATTTAATTTAATGTCCATGTATTATTTCAGCCACGACTGCGGTTTATATGTTTGTTTGCAAATGGTTTTTCCCAAAGAACTTAATCGTGTTCTGACGGAGGTTAGCATTATTTTTGGATTTTATGCAAAAGTTATGATATGATTTCACTCCAACAGATTGTCGATGTTAATCGGTTATAAAATTGCAGCATGAATCGAAAGAGGCGCGCGAAAGGCTGGCAACAGTAATATACACCGAACCAAACGAATCTCATCGTGGGTAGGTCGATAGCATAAATATCATTTATAAAACTTTTCATGATTCATATTTATGTATTCTTATTGGACCATGGGGAACCAATACAATTCAGGATTCTGATTAACTCGAACAAAGTCATCACACCACCTATCCAGAGAATTTCTATTCAATATAACACAACATGTGCAAAACTGGCGACGTATGCATCACGACATCGAACTAGGGGTTTGACCCCTAAATACTTCGGCAAAGAACCTAATCAAGTCCAATACGAAATACATTTGCGGCTCTTCAACGTTATGTAAATTCGTACATCGAATATGGCAGCTCCCTCGTAGAAATCTTGATGAAGTTTGAGTAGCGATTGGATATAAGTTTCTAAGGGATCGCTACATTTACTTTTATATTTGTTAGCACTTCAAGATCATGAAATTTAATCACATACCTTGAAAAAGTAGTTCCACTTTGGTGTCTTCGGGATGTTGTCTGTTTTCAGATGAATGGTTTTGTAAATTTGAGTTCGTAATTATGGTTTATTTTTTCCTCTTCGAATTTAGATTATGCTTAACATTGTATAATTTCATATTTGGCATGTGACCACTTGTGATATAATGTATTGTCGGATTGATCCACATATATATTTACACAATAAACGGGTTGATGCGAATTACTAATAAAGCAAGAAATCCTTTTGTCGATTTTTAACATACCAACCAGTTGGAACAACGGTTGCATAATCGTCTTTTTTTTCATTATGCTATAATGAAGCATTCTGAGTGCACCATCGTTTTGGGAGAACGGCTACATGCTGTGAAAATATATAATTATAAATTTATCAGAACAATTCATGCCAAGAAACATAAATGGAGCAGACGCCAAAATCTTGAACTGTGCAAAAACAAAGTAAATTTACAGAAGAAGCCAAATGATCATCCTTCCCGCCATAGTTTTCCAAAATTAATAATGCGCAACATGTTTTTAAAAATCCACCTTCATATTACCGAAGAAAATACATATAATCAACTCAAGGATCAAAATGACGTCCAAAGCACTCTGCTTCCAGCTTCCTTCTCCAGTCCTTCATGTACTTTTGTTAAACAAGGCCAACATCTTTACTAGCGAGTAAAAACTCAATATACTTCAAGGTAAACATGCCACAATCGAACCTAATACGAAATATGTACACATAATCAACCAACAATATTATATATAGATCAATCTAAATATAATTTCGAAAGACTAACCCATTCTCTTGCATAGGGCATGTTCGCTTCTCGTGCCTAAATTCGGCAGGATCGTAACTCTCGTCTGCAAGCACACGCGTCAACAGATGGATTAAAATAGAAAGGGGCACTATGACCTGCATCATAATTCCATGTCTGATGTGGCGAGGCATGCTGTCATATATTTCAATACACCGCTCTTCCAAGTCAACCCTGATCGCAAACCAATGACTATCAACACAATGAGGCGCATACAAGAATCGGCACCCTTTCAACGATTTACCCAGCAGCGGCAATCGCCCCTCGACATACCGGCCCAACAACGAGCCTATTACACCATTATCGGGTTCTTTAATTAGCGCTTCTAGGTCAACCATGTTGTTCACTTTTTTCCCTTTCCCATGGTTTGGTATTCGGCGGTAGGCTGCAATCACTTGGTTCACAAATCCACAATCCAAAACACATGATGACTGATTAAAAAGGTGGGTGTACTCTACTGCACGCTCTCGCATGTGGAATAGCGCAGTATCGACATGCTAAGAAAAGGTCATCATTAAAAGGACCAGAAGAATACTTCGTATTATGATATAGCATGTCAGAATATTAACTTATATCATCCATGAACCACCTGTCCGTCAAGATATCGTCGAAAAATTTCCTAGAAACGTCACACGTTGCTAATTGTAGCCAATCGCTGACAAGAAAAAATAACAAAAAAAATAAAAAAAATACCAAGTGATTTAATAATTTGACGTAATAAGATAACATGGTTAAAGTAAGCTCGTAGCATACAAAGTCGTTTTTAAACCCTAATTTGTAGGGTTGAAAATTAATTGTAATAATTTATTATAATGATTGCTTTAAACATTCATATACAAAGTCTTTTTTTAAACCCTATTACAATGATTGCTTTAAACATTAATTGGCCTCATCTACCTTCTTGTTTGGATCAAACAATGTAATGCTCTTAATTTTATGCCTTTTTTCTAGATTTAGAATGGGAGAGCATTGCGAGTCTGTTCGCCTTTTCGTTCCACCCCCAGGTAACAACTCAACATCGACAAGATCGCCTTCGCACATTGCTGAAATAAATTAATAAACGATAGATATTAATTTATTAAAACTAGTTAAATATATATAATTACAAGAGTATAAAATCACCTGCTTCTTAATCATTCGCCGTTTCTCTAATGCCACCAACACCAGGTTCATTACCAAAGGTTCTTTGAAATTCTAAAACACTCGTGCTGCACAACAAGCGACAACCTTCATCTGCATTTTGACTGAAAGTTAATCGAATTGTACAGTGGATCTTCGGACAGATTTTTAAAAAACATTTTAACACGGACCAACGATTCAAAAAATTACCTGTAACGGCTTCTTTCGAGTCCCGACATTTATAATTTTCAAAATTTTCATAATTTTCATGTATGACATCTTCTTGGTCAACAGGAGGGCTCTCTTTTTTTCCCTCCATCATTTTTATCAGATAATCAAACTGCTTATCAATCACATCCAACTTAGGCTGCAGCATCTCCATAACAGCTTGTTTAAAAACACCCAACCGTCGGTCCATCAACCTGCCCATACAACAGTATGGGATTTCATTAGTCCCATTATCACCTCCAAACGCACAAAACTCACATTCAGGAATGGGAGTAGGATTAGTTGTCTTGCACCCTGGCTCATCGTCACCGTTGCCGTCGCCAAGATCTGATTCCACTGCACCATAAAATTTAGCCATCCCCTGCCAGAATGGAGCAGATTTTTTTGTTGCTGTCGGTCCAATGTGCGTTTTACATTCAACTGCAAATGATTAGCTTTGTTTTAAAACTTTTGTGCCGCGAAATGTATATACTCAAAAACAATATGTAGGTACAATTTGTTACCTTTCTTGACTCTAAACGAATGTGAACAACATTTGTCAATACATGGTCGTGGACGGACCACTTGATCATTCTGGGGACTGCTTCACCACAAAATTTGGCAAAACTCTCACCGAGTCCAGAAAGCGCTTCGAAAGCCCAAACCTGCATAATACAACAGAAATAATCAAAAATTTATCAATTTAATTTTTAGGTTAAAAGAAGTCAAAATACAGGTTTAACTAAAATGGCTCACCATTATAGCAAATGGATTCAGATTTGCGGCCTGGATCTTCCCCAAATCACTACGACTGCTTACTTGTGCATTTACGACACCATTGACATCCATTTTTCGAATAATATGCGACCTGGATTCAGATTTACATTGATTAGAAGAAATATACATAAAACATAAATGTGAATAAAATTATAATTTGCACTAAAGTAAAATAAGTTATTAAAATCATAAACATTGCTATTACTATTACTATTATTATTGCTATAACTATTACAATTATTATTATTATTATTATTATTATAATAAAATTAATAATAATAAAAATATTATTGTTATTATTATTAATATTTTTATTATTATTATATTTGTTTTTATTTTTATTTTTTAATACATGTATGCAGATTGTATRTYCCTTACTTTCATGGAAATTTAAGTCAAACCCAACACTTTCACGAACGGCGACAACGTTATGCTGCGCAAATATATATTTAAAAATATAAAGTGAAATTAACATCACATGCCTACACTTGAGACGGTATGCGGTTTCCGGTGTTTCTTGAGCGTGGTTGTGAGCAGGTTGGAAATCGGAAACCTTGTACGAGCCGGTTGCAACGTCGTGAACAATGCGGAGTCTAGCAGGACAATTGCATTTCTTGTTTACCGTCTCTTTTCGAAGTCGTTTACCCTCTGAAATTGTTTCCTTTCTTAACCCCGCACAAACGCACACCCATATCATATTTTTCAGAACACCCTTACTGGTTTGAGAATGGCATTTTCTAACATCAAAGCCAATTTGCCTACCATAGTTAGTGTAAAATAAATGGGGCTCTTCGCCTGTGGCAAAAACCATTCCCCTAACTGTTGCTGCGTTCGGGGGTGCTTGTGTTCGAAGTTCCTCGTTGATAGAAGTTTGAGCATCACCCGAAGAAAATCCCTCCTCACCACGTGAGTTATCCATTTCAAAAACCGATTCCTGCACATCAATAATATTTTTATTATAATTATTATTATACATGATTATTACTATTACTGTAATTATTATTTTTTTTATAATTATTATTGTTATTATTATTAGTAGTAGTATTACTGTCATTATTATTATTACTAATATTATTATTATTACACACATCCAGTTGAATATTAATGTGTATTACAAGCGTTGTGGAGATTGGTAGAATTATAATCATTTAATATGAATCCAATTTTGGATCATTCTATTCGCAGTATACATTCAATGTAATCCGCATTCTGGAATATGTATTCTATTCACAAATTCTAAAGAACACACCTTCCACAAAGGATTTGTCGAAGATGATAGATTCAATCAAGTTTCAGGTGTTTAATACAACAGTAAGATGCCAGACAGTACAAATATTTGAACCCGGAACGAGAAAACTCACTTCATGGCTTTTCACTCAACATCGAAGTGGAAAAACAGTTTCGAGCCACAAAATTAAACATCAAATGTTGTCATTATTATGTATTCAGCTTTTACAAAACGTCACAGTTATGCAGAAAGATAAGCGAAAGTTCAATAAGCTCAAAACTACATCAATTAGATAGTTAGGCAAATTAAACTCTGATCAAACATCGCATATTTCACCAGGTTATGTAAATTTAAACCAAATTCATATAATATACATAACATTATAATAGATTAGTGATAGTTTATCGCAAGAACAATTAAAACAATTATTACAAAAAATATGCACGATTTTGTACTCGAAAAAAAACTAACATTCAGAATAAATTACGGTCAGAATCCCAATTGATGCGGCGATTATTGTCGTCTGCTTTCAAGTTATCAGACGGGAGGAGCGGGACGCCAGGATGTTGATAATTGCGGTGGCGGACGGTGGAGGGGGGGCGGTGGAAAACGGTGGATAAAGGGAACCTGAAGTATATAGGGTGCTCCGTAAAAATTCTGAAATTGGGAATGATATTCACGGATGAACTGAATAACGGGTGGATTGGGTAAATTGGTTATATGGGTTAGGATTTTAAGAATGATCGGGATTTGGGATTTTCTCACGGGGATTAGGGTTCTTGGCAATTTTAGCATTTTAAATATTTCACAGCCGTAATTATGATTTCAAGTTTGATGATTAAATGGGTATTTTATTTAATTGAATTTTATGATTTTTTAATGCTTTTGGGTTAATAATTTATTAGATTAGATTTTATGATTTTGGGTTTTATGATTAGTTAGGAGTTTTTTGAAAATATATTTATGCTTTTGTGGGTATTCGGTGAATAATAAACTTTTGGAGTGTTTTAAAATAAATTAAGAATATTTATTTATTTATTATAGTAAAATAAACATACAAAAGGGCATTCTAGACAACCACAAATTAATATCAATATTTTAATTAATAATATTATAATTAGATAGGACACATGGTATTTATTGGAAACGTGACTATATTAGTCAGGTACAACGACTGACTGCAGCTAGAATCGCCCAACTTAGTTTCATCAATTTACAACTGTGTAAGGGACCCTACAATTCATCAAGTGCAAATTATCCATATAATTTACCAAAAAACATTTCTGATCAAAGTGACAAACCATGGCATATGGGCTTCAAAAATGTAAATGTGAACATACTCGGAGACGATGTATCTCCCCTGGATCTTGCAAATTACATATTCACGGCTGCTTATTATTATTATTATTATTATTATTATTATTGATGTTATTATTATTATTACTATCATTGTTGTTATTATTATTATTATTATTATTATTACTACTGTTGTTGTTATTATTATTAGTGTTGTTTCTAGTTTGAACAGTTGTATATTATTTTCGAGTTACGCGGCATTCCTTATTTGTAAATTCTAATTGTTGTATCAAAAAAAAAATACTAGTAGAAGTACCTTGTGTGTAACATCCTCGATCAACCTTTTAGGCCAAGCAATGAATTGATTTGGCGCTTCTCCCGCTCCGCTGTAGTGACCTCATCCGTCGGGAGTGGAACAGGCACATCTCCGACTACAATTCGTACCACTGCCGCTCTGACTTCATCATCTTTCATATTGTTGCAGTGAATGATTGCCCCTAAGTCGTGAAGACCATATGCTACTAAACGTCACTGTGGGTCCTCGACATATAGCTCAACTTCATCATCGTGTTCCTCGTGGAGATCCTCTGCCATTGAACCGGGAGCACTACTACTTTTTGCACTCTGTACAACTAGAGTCCCCGGGTTCAATGTACCGCCCCCTGGGAGCTGAACATCAGCATCATCTCTGCTGCGAACGGGCAACGATGGCATCCACCTCCTATCGGGAAATCATTCCATTGGCTCATCATTGTGGCTTTCCGAAGTAGTTCCTTGGGGTATATCCTTTCCCAAGTCCCCTCACACGGCCAGGATGCTCTGGTTTTCTATTACCAGCGCAAATACGTCWCTTTCTTTTCTTTTTAGCATCCAGCCACAGGTTCCCCTACGGCTACCTTGTTACGACTTCACCCCACCTCAATGAAACCGGACTAAAGGCCTCAGGCTACCCTACTACACCTACTGCGGAAAATCCGTATGAACGAGGATCACGCCGATCTGCTCTTTGGAAGCTCTTGACCTCAGTCCTTTATTAAAAAGAAAAAGATTCCTGCCACAAGGTTTATAACTGTCTTCCAATTGTTGTTCTTCTAAAGGGTCCTGCAAAAAATGGAAAAATAAATCTAGTTATAATAATAATAAAGCTTGAAATGTGAGCAACAGAGGAGCTATAGCACAACTTGAGGTGTCAGTGATCTAATGGTTGGAAACGCATTTATTGGAAATTAAGATCATTTGTTAATAGCAATCTTCTCAATTAAGATCTAGGATAAATTAATCATTAAATAGTTAGAAGGAAAGCGAGGTGTCCATGATATGAATTTGTGAACATTTGCATGTTCGAATGGTGTTGGAGCAACAAGAAACCCATTATTGTTGGAATTCAAACTCAACTACTTTAATAAGATGTGATCAAATATCCTGTGCACTGTAGCATCTGAACTTGCAGAATTACTAAGTGCAGACTCAATTTGTATAAAATGGTAGTGTCAACTAATTTGAGAATATTTATGCACCCATACTAAAACAATCCGAAAGTATTTAAAAAAGGAGAAAAATAAAAATAATGATGAGGTGATAACTTATACAGCAGTATTGACAAAAAGACTGTTCTGTTCCAAAAATAATATAATTGTCATCAGAGTTCTAATAATAAACAACAGAGCTGATTTTTTGTTTATAGCTGTTAAAATACATAAACATGCAGATACAGAACAAGATAGCACTTAAAAAACCTGCAGATTAAAGAACTTGCTATATGCAGAAATATAAGCACTATGAAAATCAGTAAACAAAACATGGAGTAGAATTTCTAAGTTACAACTGAAAGAAAAAACTTCTTAAACAACAACACAACTGTCTATATGATTGTATTATTGCAACAGTTTAGCCACGTTCATGCCCTAACTTTCACCAATATACCAAATTGTCTCTCTCTATTTTTTTTAAATAAATTTCTTTAAGAGTACAATCTCATAACAGATCTCGATTCTTGCCTATCAAATATATTTTATTTTAAACTCAATTACATTAAATTATTTTTATGAGATGTTTGTTATCTGCAGACGGTGTTTATCATATATGTGTGCAGCAACCAACTTCTTCACTGGCTAGAAAACGAACTGCTTGGGGTGCTTAGCTTTATACCTTTTAGCTCTATTTTGTCGAATCTTATTTCCAATCTTCACACAATGAAAGACAAGTACCTCGCGACTAAACCTCATGTTTCTTCGAATGTCGAGGTACTTTTCAGTCTGATGGAAAGTATTTTCGTGAGATAGAGCCCAAGTTCTTTTCTTATTATATCTTTAGTTTTGTAACTCTTTTTACTTTTCTCTAGTGTTCTTCATTAACAAGCTACCATTTTTGCATAATTGTCATGGGATTAAAATCAGTCCTCACTCCCCTAGTGTGTCACACACTTGTTTTTAGCTTATGAAAACATGGTGTTTTGATCAAAGTAATATTATAAAGCCTCTGGGCCAGATTGTTAGCTTGGAGAAATCTTCTATGTGTTTTAGTAAAAATGCCTCTGACAAATATGAAAACTGAGATCTGACAAGTTCTGCAAGGTGTTTTAGTTGACTAACTACTGCCAACTGCTCTTGCAGGTTAAATTATTACAGAACCTAATCTTTTACACCTTTATTTATTTTTTTAAATCCACCCCTTAATGTCCCAAACATTATAATAACATTAATTTCATTAACCCAAGTTTTCTTACCTTGTGTTCTTCAGTTAAAACGTGATGCAAACAAAAGCATCCAAGTATCTGCATCGGGGAATGTGTATTCCTTTGCATACGGGAACCGAGGTGCACGTGAGGTTAGTCTTGAAGACAACCCAACGGCCCCGACATAATCTACCCACTTCTTCTTGAACTTGTTCTGCTTT
>BMAC01000848.1:25539-40208 GCA_014905375.1 Phtheirospermum japonicum
ATAATCACACGAGACTTCATACCAACCAATTTCAGATCCTTCATTGAAACGAGCTTTTTAATACTTGAAGAATAACCATAAGGAACCTTGATTTTATTCAAACACTCACAAAAACTGATTTTCTCTTGTTTAGACATGGTATAACAAGCTGGAGGTAGGTAAGTTCGCTTGTCAGTTTTTTTCGGTGCTAACTTCTCTCATACCCCCATTTCCACCAAGTCTTGTCTAGATTTAATATCATATTTTGTCTTACCCAAAATGTTTATTAATGTTCCAATAACACTATCACATACATTATTTTCAACGTGCATCACATCTATACAATGTCTAACCAATAAATGTTCCCAGTATGGTAGACCCCAAAATATGGATTTCTTCTTCCAACCACCCGTTGAGACAGTTTTAGAAAGTTTGCCGAACTCAACATCAATATCTTTTACACGATCATAAATTGCACGTTCGGATAATGGCGATCGAGCAACTCGGTCAAGAGTTTTCCCATTGAAAATCTTTTTTTTTTCAATAAGGATGTTGACTTGGGAGAAAGGCCCGGGTATCCATGTACACATTTTTTCTACCATTTTCAACTAAATACTACTTGTCTCATCTTCACAAATGGGGCATGCCTTACCTTCCTTTATTTGCATAACCTGACAAGTTACCATAGGTGGAAAATCATTGATTGTGCAAAATATCATGGCTCGTCCGGTGAAATTTGTTTGAGTATAAGCATCAAACACTGTCACACCCTCATTCCATAATTTTTTTTTAAATCTTCAATAAGAGGTGCCAAGTACACATCTATGTCATTCACTGGTTGTTTAGGTCCGGATTTCAACAAAGACAACATGATGTACTTGCACTTCATGCATAGCCAAGGAGGAAGATTATAAATTGCTAACAGAACCGGCCTAGTACTATGATGACTACTCATATTTTCACGGGGGTTCATTCAATCTGTGCACAGTCCATGATGAAGATTTTCTCTTCTCACTACCAAATTCAGAAAACTCACTTCAATGTTTCTCCATTGCGGAGAACTGGCCGGATGTCTTAGTTTTCCATCATTTTTCCTTCCTTCATCATGCCACTGCGAATTCTTCGCTTCCTTTGCATTTGAAAACAAGCGTTTGAATATGGGAATAATCGGGAGATAGTATAACACCTTTTTCGGAGGTCCTTTTTTTATTCAGAATCCCATGATCATCGTTGTCTATTTTTTATAGCGCAATTCCCCGCATTTCAGACACTCCCGCAAATCCTTGAATTCATTTCGATAAAATATGCAATCATTTGGACATGCATGTATCCTCTCGATCTCAAGACCCAACGAGCAGAAAGTTTTCTTTGCCTTGTAGGTTGAAGTGGGAAGCTCGTTATCATCAGTAAACGCATCTTTTAGAAGCTCTAGTAACATCGTGAAACTTGTATCACTCCATCCATTCTTTGCCTTTTGGTTATATAAATTAAGCATGAAAGATAACTTTGTAAATTTGCTACATTTAGGGTACAACGGTTTTCCAGCATCAGTAAATAATCTTTCAAACGCAGTAACATTATTGATATCACTTCCTATATCATGCAACATTCCATCTAATCGATCACTATCTACATGCTCGTCTTTTTCTGTATTACTATCACTAGTATCATACGTAGACAGAGCTCTTGAATGAGCTGTATTATCAGTCGGAGGTAAAGTTTCACCATGACATATCCATCGTGAATAACCTTCTTTAAAATCACAACGTATCAAATGGATCTTCACTTGGTTTGAACTCCGAAATTGTCTCAGATTTTGCAATCAACACAATGACACACAATTATTTGCCAATCATACTTAGTTTTCTTATTCAAGTGTATTACGTCTACCATACATCTAACTTCGATCCATATATATCTACCACTACACAATTGAATTAAGAACTCAATAAATAAACTAACAAATAAGCAAATATTAATTTACCAGAAACATGAAAATTAGATATTCTATAATATATAGTGTTAGGTTCGTAGTATATTATAATTAACTTTGGGATATCAAGTACAACTTATTATTATTATTATTATTATTATTATTATTATTATTATTATTATTATTATTATTATTATTATTATTATATTTTAGAACAGCTGAAGAAATATTGCATCAAATTAAGTGTTGAGTGAAAATGTTTGCCTATATCAAATCAAATCACAAATTATGTTTATGGGGTTAAGAATTGAAAATTTGCACACAAAAGTTAATTAAAAAATTGCACACAGCACTTAATTAAAAATAGTAGTTTATTCCAAACAGAAAAATAAAAAAAAGTACAAATGCAGAAAAAAGATTTCAGTTGTCGGGAGCCTTCCTCTTCGTCCCTGCTTGAGCACGGTCCACATCGTCATCATCAAAGCATATGCCAAGCTTAGTGATGAGAAGGACTCGAGCTTAAAGATGGAGAGAACCACCTCACCCCAATTAACATTTATATTGCTCAAGATTTGGGTGAGTTCTTCTAACTGGTCGGCTAGCTTCCTCATGTCCGCGGAACGTTCTTCCTGAATTTGCTTCATCAACCCGATAATTTATTTTTCCTGAGATTCCAGTATCTTGCGGAGCGGTCTCTCCATGGTGTTGTCAGCCATTATTTGTGATGAAGATTAATTTATTTAGCCAAACAGGGGCAGTTTAATTATTGTAATGAAGATTAATTTAGCCAATGAGTTATACAAGTGCATAACGGATGATAGACACCTCTTGGAATTCCATCTGCCTTTTCATATTTCAGTGTGTTTGAATCAATGTGCCTCTTGGAYTTCTCACGCCTTTTCATATATATATATTATAGAAAATTATATGTAAAATAATAAAAACAAGAAATAAATACATACCTCGATCAAATCAATTTGCAAAGAGACGGCTGCACAAAGAGGCGAAAGATTAAATAGCAAAAAAATAAATTATATGCCTTGGTTTTATGGGAATTATTTTTAAAAATTCAATTGCAAAGATTCAATAACAACTATGAAGATTCAATTCAGAAATTTGGGTAGAATATGGAATAGGTTTTGAATTTTTGTTCATCAATTAAATGCTACATGAAGACTCAATTCAGAGATTTGGGTACAAAATAGGTTTTGAATTTTTGTTCACCAATTTTAAAATGCCCGCATTCAGAGAAGAAAACAATTAACATATGCATCGGTTGTTGTGAAAGAGACCGATGCATATAGTATGAAGTCAAAAGTATAAGCATCGGTCTGGAGAACAAACCGATGCTATAGTTTTCCAATAACAAACTAAAATTTTAACTTATTATATGCATCGGTTTTGAAATCTTATTCAGCAAATTTAGTAACCCCGCGTTATAGAGATGCGCCAAAATTTAATTAATATATGCATCAGTTCTAAATTAACAATCAATACTCATATCCAAAGTATACACATCGATTTTGGAGAACAAACCAAAATTTAATTAACATATGCATCAGTTCTAAATTAACAATCGATACTCATATCCAAAGTATACGCATCGATTTTGGAGAATAAACCGATGCTATAATTTTCCAACAAAAAGTAAACATTTTAATTTATTATATAGAATGAAACAAAAAATATTTTCAATTGCGACAGAGAGAACGGGAAGTAGGGAGTAAAATATTTCGTTCTGAAAATAAAATAATGATGGATTTCATTAAGGTTGAGGGTAAAAAAGTCATTTTAAGAGTTATTTTTCTGTTGGGTGTGTTTAAAAGGTATTGGGGTGCTTTTATATCTGTAAAGAATCTCCAATATCCCATCCAAACCGTGAGAGAACTCGAGTCTCGATTGTCAGCCAGTCTCCCTATATATTATCTTTTCTTCTTGTGAAACTTCACTTTTTCTTCTTTCCTATTTTGTGAATTGTTAGGATAATTTCTCAGATCTGTAAAAATAAAGTAGAATGTCGGGGAAAGGGGCAAAGGGATTGTTGACGGGGAAAACCCCTGCGTCGAAGGACAAAGATAAGGACAAGAAGAAACCCACCTCTCGCTCTTCTCGTGCTGGACTTCAGGTTTTTTTTTTTTTTAAATAATAATAATTTCTAGATTTAGTTTTTTGTTTTTCTGATCCTTCAAATTCTCCGTTCTTCTTTATTTTCACTTTTCTTGTTGGGTTGTTTGGGCTGTCATCTGTGTTTATGTTGTTGTTAATTTTCCAATTGCTCGTTTTTGAGCCTTCGAAACGATGGTTCGTGTTCTTTACCACATAATATTTCTCGTAATTTTATATATATCTTTTTTTGTGGGCGATTTTTTTTTTTCTTTTCTCGTGGGGTCGGGAAGGGGGTTTGGTAGGGTTTGTTTAGGGACTTCTTCTTCTTCTTCTTCTTTTATTTATTTTGTGTGTTTGTGTGTACATATGAAAAATATGGACTGCATTTGAGCAACCATTTCCTTTTTTTTTCCAGGTAAGTTTCTTTTATTGTTTTATGTAATAGGGTTTCATATAGATCAAATTGTTTCTGTGCATATTATTAAAATGTATGAGTTTTTGTGAACTAGGTGTGTTATGCTGGCTCATAGTCGTAAGTTAACATTTGATGCCTGAAAAAAGAATAAGCAGTTATTTTTATATGACAAAAATTAAATGAGAACAACACTGGAAAGTTTGGAATGTTGATAACTGCAACTCAAATGGATCCTAAGATGTACAATTGTTGTACTAGGCAATGAAATTTCGGTCTCTGTATGGGAACTTGAATAAATCAGTAAAACATTTATTGTTGGTCTCTTACATATTGTTTCTTGAACCTCGAAATGAATTTCTATCAACAAATTAATCATCAAAACATTACTACGGCTAGTCTATGGATATGATGGGCTTAATTTCATTGATTTTCTTGAATGCTCTGAATCATAATTGTGGGTTGAGCCTCGGGTCACTGATAAAGGAGCTGAAATGTGCCAAAAAAGTTTCCATCATATGCTAACCGACCTTTTTTCGAGCTTGAGCGTAAAATCTAAAGTTTGAATCAGTGAAATATGAATTGCTTTACTTCTTTGGATTCTCTTCAGAAAACTTAAATAGATATTGGAATGAATTCATGATAATGAAACAGTTGAAAATATAATTGACTGATTGTAACTGAAGGAAAAATGATATATAAACAAAATAAAATTAAATGGTTTACAAAAGCTCAGTAGAAGTTCATAGATCTTGATAACGAATGTTCTGGTCGACACTGGAAAATTCGCCTTTTTAGCTTTGCTTGATTGCTAGGTGTAGATGTATCCTATACGTGTTGTTGACATTTATTAGTTTTGACTTAACGAGTCAAGTGCAAGTTTGTTTGATTTAAAACTATGATAATTCGAACATGGTTATCTGTTTATTGAAATTAGAGCTGGAAAATGGGCCTGCGGGGCTAAAGGGGGAAATCGGGACGGGCCAAAATGCCATTGGGGCGTCATTTTGAACATAAGTCCAGCCTGGGCCCGGTAAATAAGGACTGGTTCATTTCGGGCTCACCAAAAAAATTGTGCCTGGTTAAAAATTGTCAACTCTAATTGAAATGCTTCATGCTACATATAAAAGCATGACTTTGATAGTATCTTTTGTTAGCTGTATAATGGAAACACAAACTAATCGCTTTTCCTTGTAGTTCCCGGTTGGACGTATCCACCGCCTCCTAAAGGAGCGAGCTATGGCCCACGGAAGAGTAGGCGCAACCGCTGCTGTCTATTCGGCCGCCATTTTGGAGTACCTAACTGCCGAAGTGTTGGAATTGGCTGGGAACGCGAGCAAGGATCTGAAGGTGAAGCGTATCACGCCTCGGCATCTGCAGCTGGCTATACGCGGTGACGAAGAGCTCGATACACTTATTAAAGGAACCATAGCCGGTGGTGGTGTGATCCCGCATATACACAAGTCGCTCATCAACAAGTCGTCCAAGGAATAAACCTTAATTTATTTACGGATGGTGTGTGGGGTTTAATTTAAAAGTTCTCTAGGGTTTAGGGTGTCTACAATTTCCGGTGTTTTATTTTGTGGCATGTTGTGAAGGCTAATGAACCGTGTGTTTGGATCCTGTTTATGAGTTTGAGAGGCGATTAACTGTTGACTTGATTTTGCATGTTATTAAGCTAAAGCACTCTGAAACATGGACGTAGAGTGTTTGTTTTTATGTGAAGTATGATAGATAATGTTGTGTTTCTTGGGTAGATGAGCAATTTTAGTTGGGTATAATAATTGTTGCATTTTGAGATCATAGTTTGGGTTTCACATCGTTACCATTTCATTTACGAAGTCCATTTATCCCTCTCAAGATCATAGTTTGGGTTTCACATTGTTACCACTATCACGTACATCTACTTATTATTTATTTTATATGTTTTTAAAGAAACCGAGTCACATTTTGGATGTTAATTCAGAAGCTCAGAAGACACTCAAAACTCAAGATAACTAACCACATGGACTGTCCAATACGTATTCGGATGACTGAAAAATAAAGCTAGTTTGAAATTATAAGCAATTTTCAAGAAGCCATCACAAAGTTATAATAGGCATCTTTCACACAACTATAAACAACTGGCTAAGCTATTCAACAAAATTTCCAAGTACCAAATGCAAAATTTCAAGAATCCATCGCAAACTAATCACTTCTAAAGCAATAAACATTAGACCTTCAACAACCAATAACTACTAAGCTCTTCAACAAATCTCAAGTGAAGACAGAATAAATATTAGAAACTTAGAAATAACTCTAAAAAACCAACCACCCTAGCATCATTGTGTTCTCATAGTCAAAAGACATCCTCTTTATAATCCAGAAAAGCACCGAAACGGATAATAAATAAAAACTCAAAAACGAATTAGACTTTCCAAAACAATGCCAATTTCTTCCTAAAACACGAAAAAACAACTTTAAGAAAGAAGATAATAACGAGCTTAAATTAATTAGCTGCGACTTTCGGAACCTCGACAGGAAACTCATCAATCTCATCCATCCAATGGCTCTTCTCCTTCTCCGGGTTTATAGTCCTGTCTCATCTTAATCCTCCCTTTCGCCTCCGAATACACACCAAAGCGAGCTACTCGACGTGTTCCAAAATCGGGAACACGTGTGCCAATCAGAAAATTGAAGATTTTTCTCGGATTCATCATCGAACACGGCCCGTCCACCCGCATATCATCATTCTCAAACTTTGATAGCTCGTCTCCACATCATCTCCTCCATATTCAATCGCCATAAACTCTCCTGTGGTTTTCTTCTTTTTCTCTTTGACACATTCACATCATTATCATTCTCTTTCTCGTCTAGTAGCCTCTTCAGTCTTAATTTCTTTAATCATTTGTATCAACAAATGGTCTACGAGGAGGAGCGCTGTGGAAGAAACACAAAAATATTATTAGTTATAATAGTAATCAATAAAAGAGAATAGAAAATAAAAGAACATTAGTTTTATAGAATGATAACTCTTCGCGGTCATGAGTTATTGAATAAATTTTAATGCGTAATTTTGTCTGTCAGTAAGTAAAGGAATAATTTCTTTCATTGTTTCATTGAAGGCCATAGGCGAGCAACGTGATATCTTCTCGACACTCTGTAACATATACATAAACATCAATAAAAACACCAACATGGGAATTAGATTCGTAAATCCAGCATAATTGGTGAAAATAATTCAACAACTATAATAATAAAAAAAGTTAACGTGAAACATCATAACATGTTGTTAGAAGGAATGTTTCTGATGATTTTATTCACAACATTTGAATGCTTAATATACAACCAAGGGCGGATCCAGGATCTTAATTTTGGGGGAGCCACTTCTTGAGAGAGAAAAATTAATTCGTTTATTTTTTTTCTTGGAAAAAAAAATAATTTTGGGAGGGGGCACTTCTGGGGAAAAAGCGACCACGAGATGGAGTTATAAGAGTAGTTGAATCTAATTCATTTATTTTTTTTCTTGGAAAAGAATTGTCAAGCATAATCGATTTCCCCATTTGAAGCAAATTAATTATATTGAACAATATAACTATCAAAATATTAGAGAAAAAGTATCAAAACTTCAATTGCACAAAAATAGCAATTATCACAAACTAAAAAAAAAAAAGAAAAAACTCATCTCAATTTCTCAACCCACAACAGAATGAAGACCCGAGATTTATCCAAAAATTCGACCAATAAACAACAAATAATTATTCACCTTAATTCTTAATCCATTGTAGGTTGAAGAATAAGCTCCTAGATATAAGAAAGAAAAATTGAGGAAATAGAAAAAACTAAAGAGATAATCAAAAAGACATACGTGAACAAATATAACAACGATGGTAGAAAAGGATGGCATCAGTCTAAAATCCATACAGAAAGCAGCGAGCAGTAACGGATTCTCAAAAAAAAAAAAGGTTTTCGTT
This sequence comes from Phtheirospermum japonicum, assembly GCA_014905375.1. Taxonomy (NCBI): domain Eukaryota; kingdom Viridiplantae; phylum Streptophyta; class Magnoliopsida; order Lamiales; family Orobanchaceae; genus Phtheirospermum; species Phtheirospermum japonicum. The sequence continues at coordinate 33,923 of BMAC01000848.1, forward strand.
AGTCAAATATTAAGTCTCTGTTGTGTACTTATTTTGTTTTTTTTAATCAGTATTTTAATTGAGGATAACTTTTGTTTCTTTTTATTATTTTACCTGTGTGTGTTAATTAATTGAAGGTAACTTTTGGTTTTCTTGTGTTTGTGTGTGTTAATTAGGGGTATTTAAAATAAAGAAAGGGATGTGTGTGTTATTGAGGTAGCTTTTCTTTCTTTTTTTTAATTAGGGTAGTTAATTTGGGGTATTCAGGGGTAGTTAAAAGGAGGGTTATTAAAGTGTGTTAATTAGGGGTAACTAAAAATAAAGATGGGGATGCAAGGGTTCAAACCTTACTCAATTAGATTTCATAAATATAGGTTTGACACTCGACCAACCACTTTATTTGAATTTTTGAGGAGGCCAAATATTATATATTTTTCAGATAAAAGATATACGTATATAATAGTAGAGTTTTCGAAAATTTTTGCAGGGGTTGCGACACGGATGGGAATCCCTGTATACAACTAATATAGCATAATGTTAGGCTACAAACCAAGTGAAAAAATCATTCACGAGCTAATTAAAAGCCTAACAAATATATGAGCAATAATCTAATTCGAATGCTGAAACTGTTGCAGAAATTTTCAAATAAAATCAACGAGAGAGCTTTAGTGAAAATGTCGGCGTTTTGATAGCGTGATGGAATATGTAGAACATGAACTTCACCATGAGCAACGTTATCCCAAATAAAGTGAATATCCAATTCAACATGTTTAGTGCTCTAATATTGAATAGGGTTGCCAAATAGACATATTACAATAATATTATCCCCAAGGAATACAAAATAACCAGAAGTCGAACGTTTAGTATCTGGACAAACCTCTAATCTGCATCGGTGTAAGAGATGAGAGTGGTGGTCGAAAATAGATTCAAATTGATTTATACATATTTGTGTGTATTTTCGTATGTTTTTGTGTTTTATTTTATCTGCTTTAGTTGGTTTTGAGTCATATTTTGTTCCTTTTTTTTTATTTTGAGTTTTCTTAACCTTTGTCGTCTTTTCTCATATTATTGTATATTTTTATGTTATTTTGTTTTTATTGAGTTTTGGATAGTCGAGCGAGTCCAAGCACGTTCTCGAGGATTACAACCAACTCGATTTTATGAAAAGACGACCCGGGCCCACGAAGTATAGTCGTCGATCACCTCCCAATCAATGGCTAATCGACGCGGCCCTTATGCCTGTGTCAACCGCATAGAGTCGACCAAATTACCCATGACCATCGATCGATGCCCTATCGACGCGACATCGACACATGCACATTTTATCACCGTCGATTGACACCAAATCGATGATATAGACACCGTCAATCGACGACTCATTGATGGTCGAGGATATGTAAATATCCTCGCGAGTTGATGATCATTTTGAAAATAATTTTGACGGCTAGCTTATGAGAATTATTGACTTTGATATCTCATTATTGGATATTCTAATCTTATTACTAGATGTGATTAATATTTGTATTAATCTTAGATTATTGGGATAATGTGATTACTACTTGTGGTAATCTAATTATTGCAACAATTATATTTTTTGTGTTTTAGATTTATTGGTTATGATAATATTATGGAAACAAGTAATAATCTCATCACTGTATGCAATATTTTAATATTATTGGGTGAGGTAATTTTTTATTAGATTATAATAGTTTAACACCGTGTGTTACATTGGATTTATCAAAAATAAATATAAAAAATATTTATAACCATTATAGAGTTTCTAAATATAAAAATAAGAAAAATTCAAAAGATATCGTATTCTCAACTCGTGTCTTCTACAAATGACTTGTTACTATTTATTAACTATTATTTTTTATTGTTATATAATTCTTTTATTTTAATGTTTAGATTAAATTCATTAATAATCTTATATTTACATACTTAAATAAACTCAAAACTTGTTATATGCTCAATGATATGCGAGAAATTATATGGTAATTAATGGTTTTAAAATATACTTTTATGCGTTTCACAGTGTCATATATATTTATTTCTTGTATATATGTTCTTGTGGATGAACGAGCACCAATTGCATACTTTTCACTTATTTTGCAGTATTTTGTGCTCGATTGGTGTGACGATGATCGTCGGATGGTTCGTAAATTGATTTCGGCGAAGAAAAGTGACGCAGCAGGAACCCATCGATCGACGCCCGAGTCGACGTCGATGCCCTTGAGCTGCCCACGTTGATCGACCACCTTGTTGACGACTGATCGACGAAAGTCTCTGTTGTCGTTGATAGACCATCTCGTCGACGAAAATCTCTGTTGCTGTCGATCGACGCCCTTCGACGCCGACGCTGGAAGGCTATTTTTGGAAGGAAGTCTGCAGTCTAATTACTTGGAAACTTATATATATGCGTCCATAATTCAACAAAAGGAGATCTGAAGATTCATAGGGTTTCAAGGCATAGAAAACACTCTATTTTGAGGAGGAAGAAGGGAAGTAGCCATCAATTAACTCCAAGGAATTGAAGAAAGGCTCAAAAAACAACGCAACAACGTTCTTACTCCTCATATCTTTTGAGAAACCATGTTTTCTTATCTCTTTTTATTTTATAATTTCATGAACACCATGTGTGAGTAGTTTATCTAGTTCCTGTCCTTGTGATGTTCAAACCCATCGATTTATTATATTCTAATTAATTTCCGTAATATCTAATCCATTTTTCATATGAGATTGTTTGTGTTATTCTATCTTCATGACATGATTGTTCAATTTCTAATTTATACTCATCACCTAGATTAGGGGTTAGATGTCAATTGTTAGAAAGAGAGCTACAATCTGTGTAATTGTTGTAGTTCCTACTTCACTTGTAGAAACTAATGGTCGCGTATCATTAGAAATAACACAACATAAGTGTATTAAAATGAGCTTATGAGTTTATTGCCTAGATTACCCTATTTGCCTAGAGTCTAATGCTGTTATTGGATTAAATCTAGAGAGTTTATTTTAGATTGTTCATTAAATAGGTTTAATTGAAGAGCTTGTTTTGATTAAATATTCGGTAAGGAAAAATCTGAGTAGCGGAGCTTATTGCTATTTAGGGTTAGTAGTTTCATATGAAAGGTGAATTATGATATTACAATTGGTTAGATGAATCGATCGAGGGTGGAAACTGAACTTGGACTAGAGTTTTCTCATTATTATCAATCTCTTTTTAATTCTCTACGTGTTTCGTTGTTTGAATTTGTTTACTTGATTTTTACTTCTTTCTTAGTTCTCATTAGTAAGTTCATCATCTCTTACCCCTTTTTATTATTTAATTAAATTCGAATAATTATAAATTAATCCACACTTCTCATGGAATCGACCCTTACTTACTGCTTCTACTAGTTAGTGGAGAAAAGTTGAGAAAAAAATACAAACATTAAATATATCGTGTAACGACGAGCGGTCACTCAACCCGTATCCAATTTTTATTAATTAATTATTATTAAATACTTTAATATTTAAATTAATTTTTATAGTTATTCTTAGTTACATACTTAAGAAATTCAAAAGATGTTATATTCTCAACTCGTATTGTATTGTACTGGTGTCTAATTAAAATTTATTAATTATTATTACATAAATTTATAATTTTATATTTAAACTGAATTCTTTAATAATATTTAGCTACATACTTAGATTATTGAAGTAACTCGTAATTTGATTATATTATATATTTTAACTTTTATTCTCAATACAATATATTTAGATTATTAATAAATAATTAATTTTTTTTATAATTAATATTATTATAAGTAGTTTTTCTTTTAATGAAGATAAATATGTAGATTTTTTTATTCTAATTATATATGACTTCTTATATATTATATTAGAAGAATAACAGAGAATGTTGAATTAGATAAAATTAATCAAAGGAAAATATTAAATTAGGAAAATATATAAAAGAAAGAAAAGATTAAGTTATGCAAAATATAATAAAAGTAAATATAATAAATTAGTTAGATATTAGAATTCTTATATTTAGTAAGTCTTTAAACCTCCAAAATTCGCTAAGTAAGCATCCAAACCACCAAAAAATTACACGTTATCCCGAAGCTTCATATGCAGACACGTAGGATAAAAATCTTTTTGATTAGTATATAGGCGGGATATGCGATAATCTTAATGTTATTATTGTGGTAAATTATTTTATGTTGTGCTAATTTTAGATGAGACAAATGGACTCTGATTAGACCTGAAATTTTTCAGGTAAACTCAAAATGATAACATAAATTATTGATTAAATTCTCAAGTTAAACAAATATCGTAAATGGCCAGAATCGACGCCGAAAGTTCCTGATTTCTTGTTGGAAAAGATTGTGATTATTGAAACTTTGACTGCCGATTCAATGGAGCAAATAAAATCCAATTGATCTAAAATTTCACAGAAAGACTTGAAGTTGTAGCAGAGACCAATGGTAAAAACCACAGGTCAACCGAATGTAAGAGATGGCCGAAACCAACGACGAAAGGTTATGATTTCTGTGTAAAAAAACTATGAAAATTTAAACTTTGTATGTCGATTCATTGGGGCAAATAAACTCCGATTAACCTCAAATTTTGCAGAAAGACTTGAAATGGTAAAAAATTTTAATTGTAAAGATTTCAAGTCAAACGGCCATTGGAGATGGATAGAATCAATGTCGAAAGTTTCTGTTTTTTGTGTGAACGTAAAAATAAAAAATTTGACTGCCGATTCAACAAGTCAAATGTACTCCAATTGACCAAAGAATTTCCATGCGAACTTGAAATGATAACAAAAATTAATAAAAAGAAATTCAAGTTCAACTAACGTCGCCGTTAGTCGGAATTGAGGGAGAGAAGAGAGGTTGGGATGAGTTTATGAACGAAATATTTTTGACATATTAATCTAAATAGTAATTAGTAGATAAAAAGAGATATATAATCTAGTGAAAAAATGTTGGAATAAGTTATAACTGATTCGAGCACAAATGGAGAATAATTGTAAATTGTAAACTGGAAAAAATAAACAAAAGTATCAAGCAAGTCGAGTCGAGAAAATCTCTTCCCTCAAGACGATATTACCCCGGTAGTGCTCTTCGATTTAGGCAATTCGTCCCCAAAGGTAAAATGACTTTTCGTCTCTGGTTTAACAGCACTGTTAGAAACCAGAGTTTCGCCGAACTCAAAGAAACTGGACCGAGCTACGTAGATAAGAAAATGCAGAAACGTAAAATATGCTGAATGCTTGTATGTCTCAGATGATTTTCGTGTGTGTAAAATGCTGGAGTTCCTCACCCTTTTATAGGGGTTCCAGAGAGGTAGGTTACAGCCAAAGTTAATGTCATAAAGACATTCAAAACGTCTGACACCTGACAGCATGAACCTGGACAGGTTCAGCGTGTCTATTCAAACGCAGTCAGGTGTTTGGTCAAAGTAACGTCCATGCAATAATAAATAGTATAACGTTTGACCTGAATGGTCAGGAGTTACAAAAATCAATCAGGGGTCAAAACCACATGCGGCTAAAAGGTTAGCCATGGTTGAACCGGAACCCGCCAATTCGGACCAATTGCCCAAGACCCAAGACCCAAGTCCCAAGTCCCAGGCCTAGAGCCCAGGACCCAGGACCGAGGTCCGGGTCCGGGCTCGGGCTCGGGCTCGGATCCGCTCAGCTCCGCCGAAGGCGGACTGGCGAACCCAAGTCCAAGAGCCCGCGTGAGCTTCATTTACACAAAGTCCACACAACCCACTGGGCCCACTTGATGTCCAATCATTAATAGTTAAACACTTTAAACTCCCTTCTACATTGGATAACTATCAATGTGGGATAAACGATAAGGCTTAAAAGCACCTATCCAACTTCCAAACACCATTTCTCACTCACCAATAAATGGAATTGAGAAATTTAAAAGGCTATAATTATCTACACGACACGTAGAACGAGCCCATACAATTCGTTAACATGAATTATTGCTGTACCAATTAATTAGAATAAATCTAATTTACAATCTTTAATTAGAATAAATCTAATTATTAACAATCCCCCACATGAGTGAGAAACTCCAAAAACGACATGCATGAATGCAAATACATAGATCAGTCCTTAAGAGACAATAGAGAATAGGGATAGGTGGCTTGTGGCCTTGAACCCTCCTTAGTTAATACTACCGAGCATACTGGCGGATTAGTGAACATAATTCTTGAACTATTTCACGCTGCCTATGATAATTGGCACAATGGGGACTATCTATGTAAAGGTTTTCTTTTAAGTAGCCTAGAAGATAGCCTGAGT
>BMAC01000848.1:56529-72721 GCA_014905375.1 Phtheirospermum japonicum
ATATTTTTCTAAACCTCGAAAACCTAAAGGCAAGGGTAAACAATATGTGAGCCAGATGGAGTTCTTTTCTCACCGATTGCATGAAAGAGACATGGAGGTACTCACTATTCTATATAGTCGACGACTCACACAAAAATCATAATTGATGCATATACTATTATTGAATCTTCAAAATTATAGTACGTCATAACTCATCAAAAAATTATGAAGTGAGATGTACAGTGGGGTTGTTGATGTAGTGTTATGAGGTGAAACAGATGGCTGAAGTGTTGGTACTCATGTTGTCTTTCCCGCGACATTTATTAGCGGTCCTCCAGAGGGTCGTTTCGCATAATTCTTACCTATCATTGAATTGTGTAGCTCATTTAAATGTTAAATAGTGTAATTAATTTAGATTGATCAAGTATTTGTTCAAATATATCTATAAATGTAACTATAGGTTCACTATAACATTCTATCATAACAAATGTGGGGATGCGGAGGATATAAAGATTGATGAGATCAACATGTATTATGATTGTCATTACATTTCTCCATGCGAAGCGGCGTGGAGAATATTAGTTTATGAAATTCATTATAAAACTCCACCTATCACGTGTTTGAGTCTTCATCTTCCAAAAGAGCATAATTTATTGTATAATGATAATGACCAGTTGAACGAAATGAAACGCAAGTCAAAACACCATATCATGTTTTAGGTTGGTTGAAGGCAAATAAGAAAAATCCGGAAGTACGGAGTTTGTCTTATGTTTAGTTTCGTAAAAACTTTTTTTTAGTGCTCAAAACAAAAGAATGGACACCTAGATTTGTTTTCATTAGTATGAATTTACTATATTCTACCAAAATTAATAAAGTCATGGATGCAGTACATTTAACCAAGGGTGGTGTATTTCTCATATATATATATACAGAGAACGCTTTCTACAACTGTTAAATCTAATAGTGGAATTTTTCTTAATATAATATCTAAAAACATAACTTCTCTTCTTCTTTCGAAAAGGAAGAACTGGGCATTCTAGATTTAGGGTTATTTTTAATATCCACCAAGATTTCGATCATTACTGGTACTCCACTTMAAAAATTAATGGTGGATGCGCATCTCATTATTTGGGACGAAACTCCAATGATGCAAAGCCTTTATTTTGAAACTCTYGACAAAACATTGAAAGACGTGATGAGATCGCAAAARAATTTTAATACGCAACTTRCATTTGGTAACAAAATAATAATTCTTGGTGTAAATTTTATCAAATCTTGTCGGTTGTTCCAAAAAGTACTAGACCTGAGATAGTTCACACAGTGATTAAATCTTCGCATTATGAGCTAAAATTAAAAATTAGAATTCCACTCATATTGTTGAGAAATATCGATCATTCCCTTGTGTTGTGTAATGTTGGTTGTTAACTTGATGATCATATTGTATAGGCTAATATCTTTTAAGGAAGCAATGAAAGTGAATTGTTGTTAATCCCTAGAATGACTGTCCCACCATCCAATCCGAGGTTACCTTTCAAGTTCCAACAATGACAATTTCTTCTGATTGTGTCTTATGCTATGATGATCAACAAAATTCAAGGACAATCTCTCTCTTACGTTTGACTTTTCCTGAAGAAGCTAGTTATCAGTCATGGTCAGTTATACATTGCTAATGAAGGGAGACAATGGTAAGGGTTTAAATATATGGATCGACGATGATAAGATTAAATATAGTAACAAAACTACAAATGTTGTGTATAAGAAATTTTTTCATAATTTATAATGTACATTTTGTCTAATAACAATCCTTTATGAATCAGGTTATATCATTTTGAATAATATTCAATCTTTAAATAATATTTAAATAATTTATATATAGGGAACGATTATGGTAAAACCATCTTTGGTGTGAGAACCAATGATGGTTCTTATCGAAACACACACACATACACACACACACACATACACACATACATATATGTATATTAACACATATATACAATTACTTATTCAAATATTTTAATATATTTAAAATAATTATTTTTATTTTAGATAAAATAAAATAAAATATTATCGTGCAACGCACGGGTACAATACTAATATAATGTATACAGGCTTCTTCACTCCAAGTTTCTACTCTTTCAAAAACTGTTAGAACCCATAACTTCTTGAGTTTGTCAACATCTAACAACATGAGTTTACCACATTGTAGTAAGATATATTTTACTAAATTTGTTTTGATAACTATTCATTTGTTTAATCTTTTTTTTATTTTCCCGTAATTTTTATTAGCCTCATAGATGTATATTTTCAGGGTGTCGACGAGGTTTTTTTTTTTTTTTTTTTTCGTGTTCGATTCGCTTTTGGATGACAATTTGAGGTCGACAATGCTAGAAAAATATTCCTATGAATTCATGTAGAACGATATGATGTGTTTTGTGAACAACTTATACAATTTTATTATTATTTTTGTTTAACAGTATTCCATTTCTATTGTGATTTATATTTACCATGATTTTGAAGATGTTGGCTTTGCACATATTTTTATCTAAAATAATTTATTTGTGAATCTCTTTACTTTGTGCATAAAATTATTRCAAGCATCGATCGATTTCAATAATTGAAAAAAAATTGCAAATCCAAAATAAATGAATAAAATATGATGCGGAGTTTGAAAATGCAATCTGTTATAAGAATAAAAAAAAGGGCAACACTCTTGTTAGTCCGAACTAACGAATCATCCGTTATACCAGAATTTCATATCAATACATTATAGTGCAAAAACCAATACATTATTATAAAAAAAACCAATACATTATAATACAAAAATATTACAGTACAAAAACAAATACATCATACCACGGGTCAGAGATTTATGAAAAARTAATACGTTACAGTACAAAACCCAATACATCACAGTACAAAAACTAATATATTATAGTATCGGGTCAGATGGCCTAACGGGTCATGACCCGTTAATCTGACCTAATATAAGTGTTTGCCAAACAAAAATCATAATAACTTACTAAAATGGGACCCAAAAGTAACTTTTAAAATAAATAAATAAATGCAGCAACAAGGCGCACAACAATGGTAAAATGGAACATCATTTTTTCCTCTAACAACTAAAGGGGGTGATGATAACCTTTGACGGGGCTAACAAATTTGCTCTCATCAATTATAATTCAACTTTAAAGAAGATTCTTACATTAATTATTAAGTCTTACAAATTTATAATATYAACAACCAGTATAATCATATTTTCAATAAATATTTTAGGGATTTCCAAATCCAATAAGTAGAATGGGCGGGGAATTTCATAATTTCCATTGTCATACAAAATTAGTTATTATATARACACACATTTATATATATATAGGATTAGGTTCAAATAGAACCCACGTCATTATATGCGAACCTAGAAACCAATCCAGGCCGTAAATTAAATAGGATCAACGGTTAAAATAAAAAGAAACAATTGACTCTAATTCAAGCATGCTAGGGTTATTTTCGTATTTCTAAAACCTTGTCAAATATTACGGCCCATAATAACGTATATTCCCCTTAATACAATAAGGAAATATCAAATCAACACGGTGACTTAGAATTATCTCCACGCTGAATCACCGTATTCTTCGGTTCATCACAGAATGGCGTGAATCACAAAATTACATTCCTCAGTCTCTTGACGGCGTGAATCACAAAATGGCATCATCAGGTTTGTCCGTTCATCTACAGTATTCATTTTTTTCCATCCGCTAAATAATATATATGAGTCGCCTTTTTTTTTTCTAAACACCATATATGCGAAACGGCGATGATAAATCTTATTGTAGTGGGAAAAAAAAAAAACTCCTAGGGTTGCCATGGAACGGCTTACTGAGCTGATGAACGAAAAAAAATAAAAATCGAAACATGTTGAGTATTATTATCCCCGTCGTTTTCTCAGTTTTCGAAAGCACCGACCAATAATCCAAAAAAGCACCGTACGTTATCAAAAAAAAGCAGAAACTAGTGGTATTACGACCAGAATTTAATGTTCGTTTAGAATGRGAACATATATCTGACTGATTATTATACAGAAAGCACCATTTTACTTTTAAAGCACTAAAATCAATATATTTATGATTTTTTATAGCAATATGTTATGCGACATCTATACGAAAAGGCACTAAAAGCATCATATGTTCTTTAAAGCAATATATTATGATTTTTATACAAAATCGTATGATAAATTTTTTATTATGCATGTTTCATTTATTCGCAGGCTCTAACAAGTGTAGTGAGAAGACCGAGTATCACGTCGAAATATCACCTGGACTAACCGAGTATTACGTGTCGTATTGTGAGTTGAATTATAAACCTTTTGAGGGGAAAAAATTTTATGTCCTTAGACGATGGTATTAAGTTCTATAGAAATTACGCCTCGAAGTGTGGTTTCGATGTTCGTCTGGGATCGAAAAAAAAGTACCGCGATAATACTATCATGCTCAAAACCGTTTATTGTAATAGAGAGGGCGAGAAGCTTGTCGCCCCTCTTAATAGTGAAAGTGTCATGTGTGAGAATGAAAACATAAGTGGAAGCCCTCCGAAAAAAAAATACGCCGGACGTCCAAGCGGTGTGGGTGCATGGCACGTGCCAAGTTCAAGTTTTGTCCCGGTGAAGGCTATGTTGTTAACGAGTTTATCGAACGTCATCATCATATGTTAGTTTCTGAACCATATAAGCCATTTCTTAAAGAGAATAAAAGTCTAGATCCTGCTCATAAGCAGTTCATGTTGAGCTGTGCTAGGGCGAATATCGGTGCAACGAGGTCGTATGGGCTATTTAAGGAAGTCGTCGGTGGGTATTCGAATATAGGTTGTACGAAAGTTGAATTCAAAAACTTTGCACGTGATTTGAAAGCATATGTTGTTGGGGTTGACGCTCAAATATTGTTGGAGAAGCTTTTTAGGAAGAAAGAAATGAACCCGGCATTTGTGTTCGATTATGCAGTTGACGAGCACGATAAGTTGACTAGGTTATTTTGGGCTGACCCTACGTGTAGGAGGAACTTCGCCGCATTCGAAGATGTTGTGTCATTTGATGCCACGTACTCGACAAACAGGTTTTACCTTTTCGTATTCGACATTTGAAAATTTAAATATTTTTTTTGCATGTATCTATAACTAACCTAAATCGTTTTCACCACTGCTCAGAAAAAGAAATATTATATATGTATTATTAATAAAAATTATCATTCATTGCTGCTCTTTTTTTTTTCATTCGTTGTTTTTAAAAGAATTTTTACCAACATAACCACAAGATAATGTGTTTTTGGTATTTATTCCTTTGTTTACACAATATTTACAGAGCAGTACTCAATGGAAAGCACATTGACAAGTATAAAACATAATTCTTCTACATTAATATATTAGAACAGAGGAATTAGAACATAATTCTTCTACATTATCTGAAATGAGACGTTGAGTTGGCAATCGCACCCACACCTCTTCTAAACAGAGGAATTTCACTTGTTGTGCTCGATTGAGCCTCTACCATTAGACACAACACTAATATGGTGTGGCCATATAGCAAATATTAGTACCTTTCTCAAACACAAACACGTATGGGATATTAGGCGTCAATCAAAAAATTTAAAAAAAGAAAATTTGAACTTCTGTAAAATATAACAACATGATATTAGGCGTCAATCAAATAATGTTTCAATTAAGAATTTTGTGGTCTCCAAAATAGGACTGAAACCACAACACAATTAATTATAATAAATAATGATTAAAAAAGACACACCGTGTACATCATGGATGAAGCTCTAACAGATATAGTAAAAGTGTTTGTGTTATTTTTATGTTATAATTTGGCATATTTGATAAAAATAAGGGATTATTTGTTGGGTTCTTAATTCAATATTGAATTTATATGTGAAATAATTATGTATTGTGGACTGTGGAGCCCAGTTAAAAGTGATCAAATAAGGTTTAAGGTATTTGACTTTAATGTATGTAATAGGATGTGGGCTTTGATGTATAAATACTCAATGAGTTATCTATTTTAATGATGGGCTATTAAACCTAGATGACTCAATTATATAAGAGTTATGGTCCCTAGTTCATACGTATCATTATCACCTATATTATTCTGCATACCATCGTCAGAAGAGAGCATATAGAGAAAGTTAAAGGATTTTTTTAAAAGGATTGGATACGTATTGCCGTAGAAGATCGCATATGGATTCAGCTACGTTTCCGTTAAACTAACTTATAATTCTAAAAAATTGTAAAAAATTGAATATGACGGTTTCTCGATTATAGCGATAACTTTCACTAAGATTATCTAACATATTTAACTTAAAAGGCGAATCTAAAACTCAATGGAAAATGGAATCCTATTTCGAGAACTATTTTACAATTCCCCACCCCAAAATGCAGACTTAACTAAACCAATTAAGTTACATTATAAAGCCTCTTTTACTTCCCAATTTGTAGCCACACTTGTAATGTTAGCATGGGGGAATGCAAACTTAACATGAGCAGGCATGTTAAATTTGTGTATGTGAGATATTAATGCAACCTAATGTATTGCAACTTAATGTTTTAACGTATATGTGTTTTTAAATTGCCGTATGACTCTATGCATTAATATGTAGAATGTGTATATGACATGCATCATGTTAATTCATTTTATTACGGGACAACTGATATATGACCATAGTTCACTCCATTTTAGGACCCAAAAATGTTGCTCCTAAGACACTTGGTAAAAAATTACATTATTTGGCATAACAGGCATATTTAAAAACAAATCTGAATATATATTTTTCAGGTTCATTGATTGACAATTGGGAATAGATTCCCATATTTGTCTCCAAAGAACTGATGAAGCGCCTGGACTAGTATAATGTTATGCAACAAGGGAGTCTAAAAAGCACCAAGTGATGTTGAAATATTAACTGACAATAAGAGAATATTTTCATTTCTTAAAATTACTAACAATTTTATATTCATTCACCAAATTGTACCATACAACTCGAAATTAAAACTTTATCTCAATCTTATAATTGCTATAAAATAGTTCAGTATCCAATAATGTTTCATCTTATACCATTACAGTACAGGTGTACTTGGAAATGTGCTGAAAATATGGCAAGCTTGTACCCGAATTCTCAAGATGTTTTTTTCTACTATAAGAGGTGGAGCAAGGAAGTTGATGAGGATTTATCAAGTTTATTATGCTTGGGTCTTCTCAAACACGATGAAAGCCCGATGTATGCTATCGTGTTCACTACCGACAAACTCAGCTCTTTGTATGAGTAATGCAATACTAAGTTGAATTCAATTAGAACATAGTACCGCCTTTTCCACTTGCGCATTCTAAAGCATGGTGTGTGTCACTACAAACATACAAGAATAATGACGATTCTGGATTCCGTCACTGGAGAGATGCTTGAGGTATTTAATTGTGATTATCTTTAATAAAGATTTAAACACATATAATTATAATTGGTCTTTTTATGCAGAAGGAACCGTTTAGTAAGGCTTACAAGTCTTTTGGAGATCCAATGTGGACAAATATATCTAATGTTTTTCAAGGAAAGTACACAACTCCAATAGAACCTGGTATAGTTTTGTTTGACTTGTCTGTGGCAAACGCTACTACACATAGGCCACATTTGTCAATCCATAACATTAAAGGGAAGATATTCAACCTTGATCTTGATAATCATAATGTCTAACCATAAGATTATTATCTTTTCAAAGGGTTGTACCGTGCTTCTCAAACATCCGTCAACTAGCATCCTACATCGCCTGATTCCATTTCGATGTCGCGTGTATCAAGTCACGACTAAGGGCAAGGGGTCTAATATTATTTAACTAATTTAAGTATTTTCTTGCTTGTGCCTGACCAACGCTTTATTTTGACCTATAAGTATCCGCGACAATTTTCCAACGTCTATTTATAAGGCGTGCTTATACATTTCTTGTTGGTTTATTTTTCACTATGTTTTTAATGCTGATTATGCATGTAACATTTGACAATGTCGTGTTTTATGCGACTCTAATACGCGATATTTTGTGTTATAAGTTTGTGTACTTTTGTGGTCTACCCTTTGCCACTCGTTGCGAAATCACACGACATAGAAATTTTGGGTTCAAAGTTAAATAAGTCTCGTTCTTTATTCTTGAAAATTTACAACTAAGCTGATAGTGATCATAAAACCAGAGACGCATGATGTGTCTGAACATCATACAAGACATCAACATAGGTATTTAAACAAAGCAATAACACATATAACAAGCACAAAAGATAACACTTAACATAACATAACATAATACCATTGGAAACAATAATTCGGAGCAAGCGCACATGACATGAGCGATATGATATGAGTGCGAAAAGTGTTCATTATATTATGAATAATCATTAATGAAAATGTCACGTACAACATTTTAGATTTAATATTACAGTGTGTGTGTATATATATATATAAATATATATTTATCTACATATAATTATTCATATAACGGAGAAAAAGTACTCACATGTAATGTATTCCCAATACCTTAGTAGTACAATCACTGTACCATATACACGGTTGAATGCAACACCGACAGTCCAAGAGTACTTAAAAACTGATTGAATTGATTACAGAGAGCTCCGATTCTGTCCCCCAATTTCTCAACTGGGAAGGGTCGGTTCGTCTTCATGCTCATGGCTTTTTCAAACAAAGGAAATATGTCGTTGTACATAACAGAGATGTCAAGGGGTCTCTCGGACCATCATAGGTTGAAGAAAAAGTCATGGCACAGTTGCTCATCCTTTTCAGTCCAATTCGGACTACATCACATGTTATAGGCAATCTTGTTCCTTGTACATGGCATATCCATTCCGTGTAAAAAAAGCGCATTCCATGCGAGTATCTGTAACGACGAGAATATCTGTAACGACGAGAATAAAAAATAATGAACAAATTAATGACTAAAATGAGCTGCAACTATAAAATATTTGTATTGTGAAACCGAGAAAACTCCTGCAGCATTACTTTCACTGTCAAAATTCTCGATTAATTCCAACCCCAACGGTCTATAGACTTGTTTGATTGTGTTAAGCTTCCCCGAACCTTTTGTCGCACCTCTTGTCACCATTTTTGGGAGAAAAAATAAAACAAACATAATAATATTACAATCATATTTCAAAAAGCTTGAAAACATAAATGGATTGATTTTAGTGTAATATACTTGTCTTTCTAGTTATGGTTATCTCCTACTGTGCTTAAAAGCACAACATCTCCTACCGTGCCACAAAACGCCACCGTTTCACACCAATTCACACACAACCTTTTTAATTTTTTGTCCCCAAATAATAATAATAAACTTAAATAGCATAATTGAGATAAATATTTCTTAGAGTGTCCAAATAAAATTAAGCCAAACATATTTCTTAGAGTGTCCCAATAAAAAAACCCAAACAAAAGATAACACCTACAATCACTAGTACAAAAACAGGATTGTAGAACAGACATTTAAGAAAGCTTCAGGAGGCGGCGTTCTTGAATGTCAGGCGGTGACATTTTTGTAATAAAAGTATCACATACCAAAACGTCTTTTTTAAAGACGTTCTGATATTTTAAATATCGAGAA
Organism: Phtheirospermum japonicum; assembly: GCA_014905375.1. NCBI lineage: Eukaryota > Viridiplantae > Streptophyta > Magnoliopsida > Lamiales > Orobanchaceae > Phtheirospermum > Phtheirospermum japonicum. The sequence continues at coordinate 66,145 of BMAC01000848.1, forward strand.
CGTCTTTAAAAATGACGTTCTGGTATTTTAAATATCGAGAACATCTTTAAAAACGACATTCTGGTATTTTAAATATCGAGAACGTCTTTAAAAATGACGTTCTGGAAAGTATTATTCAGGACGCCTTTAAAAAGGTGTTCTCGTATATCATATTATTTCTGGATTTAATATACCCACAAAATCAATTTTTCTGATTAAAAAATAAACATAAAATACCTTAATCCACAATCTACCTTTCTCGTCTGCTCGTCAATTCAACCCCTCCCACCATTCCCAACCACCGCACCGGCCATCATCTTCCAATCGCCACCACCAGCTGCATCATCAAACCAGAAGCAGACTCCGGCGAAAAATCTCGTGATTTTTTTGACGGCAGTGACTCGACGACGTCGTCTTCGTCGCCGGCTTCGACAGTGCTGAAGGAGTGAAACTGTGTTCGAGAAATCACTGGAAAGATGAAAGGGCTTAAATCGGATGGTGGAGGATTGCTTTGCGGGTTGAAGACGCAGAAGAGGATGTCTTTTTGCCCGTCGATCTGAATTTCCAATTTCGGGCGAATTCGTTTGGGGAAAATGCTTGATGAAGGGTCCAGATTTGGGTTTCCTGGAGATTTGGAAATTGAATTCATAGCTGATTTACAGTTTTCTGGTAGTTCTCAAAATGCAGATTTACACCGCCGCCGTGGTGACGTGCTTCGCTGTGGTGGGTCTGTTTGCGTGTAGGGAGTGGGGGACGCTGAGGGGCAAAATGGGTAGTTTCGCGGCGGGGAGTGTTTCGTACGTGATGACGCTCGTTTGGACGGCGGTGGCATACCCTCTCTGCTGTTTACATACCAAACCCTACCCTCACTCCTAATTCGCCGCCATTTCAGTGCTGCTTAATCAACATATTATATTGGTAAGAATCCTTTTTTCAATTTGGTTCTTCCTTTCTGTTGAAACTCAAACCTGAATTTTCTTTTAAATTTGAGGTTTGAAGTAGTTTTTCTTTTATCGGTTTCCTCTGGACGTAGTACAATCAGAAATTATGCCCGCCGTGGAGGATGAGACGCCACCGGTAGCTCTGAACTACATACCAGAGGTGGTGTTGAAGAAAAGGAAGGCCAACGACAGTTGGGCAATCGAAAGAAAGCTGCAGTTACAAGAAAGGCTTAAACGCCGCAAGCCTAACAGTTCTTTTATCAAGAAGCCCGAGCAATTTATTCGTGAATATCGCGACAAGGTAATAAATATAGTACTAATAATCCTTTGTTGTCATTTTTGGGATTTGTGATTGGGAAATCTGAGACGAACTTCATTTGAATTCATTGACGGTGCCTTCAAAATTTAATATTCATATGTTTTTATCCAAGATATTGCTTTAAGACTTGCATAAACTCGATTTGAGTTTGAAAATCAATTTGTGGGTTCTTTGTTTTTCTATGCTTCATTGATGTTTTGCTATTATGTAATTGACCAATTAACTTTATGATTTTTGTTTAATACAATGTATTCAGGTTACAAAGCTAAGAAACATATTTCATCACAAGGATATTTGTATATGAACTTAAATTGTGTTAGTGATTAAACTTGGAACCCTTTCTAGAACTGAATCATAAGCCTCTTTATAAATTTAGTTACAACATATTTTGTCAAGCTTTGTTTCTGGAGATGTGTTTTTTTTTTTTTTACAATATAACCTTTTTTTCTCTTTTCATTCAAGTTGAGTTTTATGAAAAATATTAAATCTGATTATGATGTATCAAAATACTCTTGATTTATTTAATATTATTTTTGGTGTATATATAGGTTCGAAAAATATATTTGGGATGTGACTGAGCTACATATTTGTGTAACGATAATATTTTTTAATTAGACTTAGTTTTTATTAAATTATTTAGAACTACTAAATTATTACAGTCGGATATTAATAATTTTAATTTATGTTTATTTATGATTACCACTAAAAATCTTGGATCCCATATTCCWTTTTAATGCTTTAGATAGTTTAGTAGAATTAACATTTGTAACTATTCTTGATTTTTTTTCACAATTCGTATTCATTTTCTTGTGCGTTAGTTTTTTTTGTATTTATCTTMATTGTCAAGGGTGATTTATTTATTTTCTATGATTTGATGGGTTATTGATATTCTAAGGGCGATATTTATTTCTGTGGCTTTGCATTAGAGTAGGTGGTGGTATTTTACAATCTTGCACTATGGGTGGCCTCCAACTCATGGTGGAGTAGATAGTTGACTGGAAATATAGAGTATGTTGATTTCATTTATGTAACTGCCTTTTAAGATTTTTTAAATATGTATTGCCAAGATTTTGCGGAGTTGTTGTATAAAGTTATGATAAAATAAAATAAAATGTACACTTGAAAATAATGTCCATGCAAGATTTGATTTTCTAGGCTTTAACAACACCCCGTGGGTTTAGTTTATGCTTACTCTGGAGGCTAATACCTTAAATTGTATAAACATTGCATTCACATAGTTTTTATTTGTTAGATATTGTTAATAAGTAAACGATATATATGAATATCTTACAAGAGTTTATACATATTGATATCCTCTAAGAAGCTTACATACTTTATGTACTTAGTAATTAAAATAAAATATGTTAGAAGCGCGGAAAAATAACCTGATCTGATTCAAATAATGTCTTCTAGCCACATTGCGTAGTTTACGAACTATTCCTATTTATTGATATATGAAGCTATTAACTAATCAATTTTACACTTTTTTTCCTAACACTTTCCTTTCTCGGTCATAAGATGAGAGTGGGTTTTATGAAGGTTAAAGATGGATGAGGATGGTGCCGATGCAGACTATAAGATCTTGGGTTCAGTTCATGAAGATCTCAGCTCTCAACTTAACCGATCTTCGAGCACTCCTTCTAAGAATATTCTTCCTCCTCAAGAACTCCTCGACGATCTCTGCAGGTATTTTCGCTCTGTATGTGAATACATAACTGTATGTTTCGTTAGGTTTTGTTATACGTAACTTTTGTGAGGTACAAAGAACCCCAAAATTCTGAATACTAAATACCTTGGGATTTTCGTAAACGTGTTTCAATTTTTGTTTTCATACAATATATACTTTTCAATCTTTCTTATTATCTTATAAATGAAGTCAACCTTTTATTTGTGCTTTGAGATTTTTAAGAGAACACTATGGGAGTTTTTGCTAATCATTTTTACCAACTAAAAGTTGAGAATCACTTTTTTCCATAAAGAATTTGCAAACACTAGTTGCGAAACCATGTAATATGAAATGAAAACATATAAAGAAATGAGTTGTTAGGACTCTATACTTCTGAAGATGATATTCAGTTTTTGTATAAACAGGTGAACTTGAGTTTTCAGGACTTTGACAATAGCTTTGACTCAATTTTTGTAATATGGCAGTGGATACTTGAAACAAAAATTTGCTCCAAGTTCATATGTAGCTTTTTTCTTAACCTATTTTAAGCTTTTAAGTTATTATTCTTATCTGCAGTGCTTACTAGTGAAGGGATGGAAAGGAACTAGTTGGAGTTTTCCTCGCGGGAAAAAGAGCAAAGATGAGGAAGACCACAAGTGTGCCATTAGAGAAGTAAATGAATATAGTTCGAGTTTGATTTCTTCATTTTTGTTTTTCAGTATCATATGTTGGTATACCAACTGTAAAATTAAAAGGTCTATGGATATAAGAATAATTCTCAAATTCACGATGTTGTTAATCAATGTTACCAACATCGACCAGAGTAAATTAAGTTTATGCAGCGGAAATTAAAATTACGAGAACACGATTAAACAAATTTAGTTCACAAGTAAAAGTACTTGTGAACTTGGGTGTACAAACCCAAAAACCATATTACTTTCTTTTTAAGTTCAATACAAAATATAAAGTAATATATGAAAACTAAATATCAAGAAACTTGATACTAAATACTTGTTGCCGGAATGGCAAGATCTTCTTCGTCGGTTACGCAACTTCAAAGATCTTGTTTATCACGATCGTTGGCTCCAAGTAACTCTATCGTGTTCTTCTTCTCTTGTGCGTCTTCCTTGCGTCTTCCGTCCTTCAAGAAACCCTTCTTCCTTTTTCTTCTAAAAACCGTGTGTAAAAAGCAATCCAAGTATTAGGAGTTCTTGTGTCTTAAATAGACAACCTAGAATTCTAAACTTGGTAAAATCTTAAAAACAAATCCTAAACACAATTTAGGAATAATTAAAGTCTTGTGCATAAACTAAGAAACATAATATTGTCCTAAATCTACTTTCCTAACTTATTTTGTGCCCAATAAAGGCAAATAACAAAATAGGAATTATTGCCAAGAATAAATTCCTCAACAATCTCCCCTTTTTGCCTTTCTGGATAAAACACTAAGACGCAAACATAAATGAAAATTAAAATACTAACTCCCCCTAAGATAGAAAACTCCCCCTAAACAAAACACCCAATATTGTTAAAATTCAAACCAACATTACAACCCAACATTGTTCAAAATAACCAACACTTCACAAAACAAACAGAATAAAGGAACTTATTGACTTCGAACCCTCTTCGACCGTCGAGGGGATGTCGAAGTTCCTTCGCCCTTGTGCTTCCTCTTCCTCCTTTGCTGCATCTTCATCATTTTCTTCAAAGCCTTGTTGCGAGCGCGGATTCGCTTCCTCCTCTTCTCTTGAGCAAGGCTCGCCAAGGCTTCGGCGACAACGGCATCATCAGCAGCAGCATCATTATCCTCATTCTCGGCAACATCAGCAACATCATCTCCATCAGCATCGTCTCCCCCTATGTTCGCGTCAACATCCTCTCCCCCTTTTTGACCAGAAAGGGAAAGGGCCTCCAAAAGGGAGGTGTGAAGAGCCTTAAGCTGTTTCATCTGCAAATCTATAGAAGCCACATGTGCACGAAGAACCTAGGCAGAAACATTGACCATGTTGGGATTGCACGTACCAACATCACTATCAACATCGGCTGAAATAGGCGCCTGCCAGGGAGAATCAATAACTCGGGCACCGGTAACATGCTGATTGCGCAAGGCAAACCACTCAGCCTCATCCGTGAGCACATCCTCGGGACCAAGCTGTAAGCCTTGATTTTCTAACAAGGTGAAAATCAAAGACGAAAAACACAACGATGCCGCAGACTTCGTGGTGGAAAACTTAGTGATAATATCAAAAACATGCTGACCAAAACTAAAAGGGATCCCTCTCCCAAGACAAAACAAAAACTGGGCCTGAGGCCGCGTAACACAGGTTGTGTTCTTGGAGGGGACCCAATTGAAAATGGCAAGCTTATGCAAAATAGAATGCAGAGATGAAAGACGTGTACTCGGAAGCTGCTTAAACAAGGAATTAACCATCCCACCAGACAGAAACTTAACTACCTCATTCATATCATCCACCATCGAGTCACCCCGGTAAGACTCAGTACCATAAAACTCATCAATTAACTCAGGGGTGAATGAAAAAACTTTGCCACGCAGAAAAACCTTCCCATAATTGACTGACTCCAAATCAACCATAGAGGGCAACAAATTGGAAAAAAACTCGACAACAACATCACGCACAAAAGGCATGGTCGTGGAGACGGTGGAATACATACCTTTGTGAGGGAGATAGGCAATGAGATTGTGTTTCTCAAAAAGGTCAACCGGAACTCGTTTCTCGGCAATCATATGACGACTCTGGTAGGCATCAAATAGCTCGGCAGCCTCGGCAATGATGAATTTCTCCGAAAAGGGCACCATGTCCTCAAGCTCGGGCATAGGAGTAGCTGGTCCGAAAGAGGACTCGGATTGAGCCGATGCATTAGAAGAAGGCGGAGATGGAGCAGGAAAGGTTCTTGGGACAGAAGCAGTGCGAGAGGACGAAACAGACTGCGAGCGACGCGATGTTGGTAAGGGACTACCAACATGACTAGCAACATCGTCCTTTGTAGCAGCCTTCTTTTTCTTCTTGTCCTCTTTGCATGCAGCAATAATCTTTCAAGGGCACATCAAACGATGAGTCAGGGGAATATTCGAAAAGACCTGTTTCAAACTCAGGTGTAGAAGCATGAACTGGAGACGGCGGGGGATCAGCGGCAGTTGGCTTGGCACACTACTACAAAACTGGCTTTTCACGTCGGTTATTTTCACCATTTCACGTCGGTTTTTCAACCGACGTCTTAGCCACCGACGTGGAAAGTCACGTCGTTTTTTGAAAACCGACGTGGAATGTCATGTCGGTTTTCAGAAAATCGACGTGGACTGTCACGTCAGTCTTCAGAAAACCGACGTGGAATGTCCCTTGTTTACGTCGGTTTCTTAAAAACTGACGTGACAGTATCACGTCGGTTTCCAGAAACCGACGTGACTTTCCACGTCGGTGGTTTAGACGTCGGTTTCAAAACTGACGTTGATTAGGCAAAAAAACTGACGTGAAACTTCTTTACATTGGTTTAAATATGTCAAAACTGATGTTGTTTAACATCAATTTTTTTGGTTTTTGTGGTTCCTGTTTATTTAAAAATAAATTCTAAATGCTGAAAATAAATTACATGAATCTCAATTTCACATCGAACAACCATTATCGTCAATATGTTCTAAAAGTCGAATACATC
>BMAC01000848.1:92478-111721 GCA_014905375.1 Phtheirospermum japonicum
AAGGCCTCGGGTTGCCTTGAGCATCCATAGCACCTAAAAAATAAGGATCAATACTTAAAAGGTTAAGTAACCTGCTCTAGATGCCAATTGTAAAATTAGAAGGTCTATGGATATAAGAATAATTCTCAGATTCACGATGTTGTTAATCAATGTTACCAACATCAGTTAACAACATCGACCAGAGTAAATTAAGTTTATGCAGCGGAAATTAAAAATACGAGAACACGATTAAACAAATTTAGTTCACAAGTAAAAGTACCTGTGAACTTGGGTGTACAAACCCAAAAACCATATTACTTTCTTTTTAAGTTCAATACAAAATATAAAGTAATATATGAAAACTAAATATCAAGAAACTTGATACTAAATACTTGTTGCCGGAATGGCAAGATCTTCTTCGTCGGTTACGCAACTTCAAAGATCTTGTTTATCACGATCGTTGGCTCCAAGTAACTCTATCGTGTTCTTCTTCTCTTGTGCGTCTTCCTTGCGTCTTGCGTCCTTCAAGAAACCCGTCTTCCTTTTTCTTCTAAAAACCGTGTGTAAAAAGCAATCCAAGTATTAGGAGTTCTTATGTCTTAAATAGACAACCTAGAATCCTAAACTTGGTAAAATCCTAAAAACAAATCCTAAACACAATCTAGGAATAATTAAAGTCTTGTGCAACAACTAGGAAACATAATATTGTCCTAAATCTAGTTTCCTAACTTATTTTGTGCCCAAGAAAGGCAAATAACAAAATGAGAATTATTGCCAAGAATAAATTCCTCAACACCAACCAATCATAACATGTAGTTGAACTTACAGTCACTAAAAACAAGCATTCCTGGGCAATTTAATTTTATGTTGTTTTCACAATGTTCAGATTCATGTTTTTTTTTTCTCTTTCAAATTCCAATCCCTGATCCTCTTTAATTGCACACACCATATTTATACGTATGAACCGATTCATTCTTTGTGAAATGCAGGTCCTAGAGGACACGGGCTTTGATGTTTCAAGTCTTCTTAACAAACATGACCACATTGAGATGATTTTTGGACAGCAGAGAGTGAGACTGTACATAATTGCTGGGGTGAAAGATGACACATATTTTGCTCCACAAACTAAGAAAGAGATAAGTGTACGTCATATCCCTTACTGGGAAATCTTAAACTTTATGAGTCCCTAGAAATGCATGTTATCCCCGTTATCATTAAAGCAGTATATTAGAGTTGTCAAATGGCCCGGGCCCAAGTAAAAAATTGGTTTGGGATGGAAAAATCAGGCCTGATGTTTTTTTTTCTAAGTTATATATATCTTGCACTTTTGGACATCTCAAATTTTTTATTTTTGTTTAATGTGTCTCATGCAGTATCATCTTTCATATACCCTATAGTTTGGGTATCATCTTTCATATACCCTCTCGAAAATTCCAGACGACGTGAGGGCCGAGATTCCACCATGTTTCATTGAGAAGCCCGTGTAATGATTCTGAATGTTTGAACACACTTTGTAGAAAGTTCATTAAAATTTGAATTAAAGTATATTGCTAATGTTTCAAGATTTTGGTTGGAAGGAACAAAAGTCTGCCGATTTCATTTATTTATTTTTTATAAATTCTCCCTGAAATTTAACGGAATTTTGACTCAGTTGCAGATCAAACAAGGATGGCAAAAAGGAAGAAGAAATAAGTAGAGCAACTTTAATATGGAGAGCTGCCAAATTACCTATGTATATTGTTGCAGTAATTCCTACCACTGTAAGTCAACATAGTTTTCCTAATCCTTTGTTACATATATTGTAATTAAAGTAGTAAAAAAAAAAATTGCCCTGTCAAAAAAAGTTTGGCAAGAGTATTAAAAATCTCCTATTTTACTTTTTATTGAACTGTATCGGATGAATGGCATGTGTTTATTTGTGTACGTAACATTTATATAAAACATGAAGTGTGTTTTTGAACATACACGGTTAATTTGGAAGAATGACACGTGTACTGAAGTGCCTTTTTTTTCTTTTTTAAATTATTAAGAAAAATAATTTTATATTTTTATAAATAGGTTGGAACAGCCTCTGCATATTTGGAGTCAAGACATTACTCTTTGGAGCATTTTTTCATTCTCTTGGCATCTTTTGTTCTTGGCAATATTTGGGTCAACTTAAGGTTACAATAACTCTGGTTTCATTTACTTTAATCTGTCTATATTACTCTGCTGCAGGTTCAAACTCGATCAGAGTTTTTCTTTTATATTGTTATACATAATGAATTAGCTTGAAAAGTGGATTTTGTAGGGTTTATAATTATTCCTCGTGTAATCTTTATTGATGTAGCCAAAGAGTACTAGTAGAGCAATGAAAGTTATTGGCGTAGTGCAGGCGACCTGTGAAGGTATTCGAGTTGGTAATGAGCATGGATGCAGCCCGATGTGAGTAAGTTTCTTTATTCCTCCGGAGGAGTCTTTATATTGGATCCGAAGAAGCCAGCAGGAGGGCATGATTTGGCTCATGCTGACACTATATGCAACTATATGTTGTTATGCACTGATTTTTGGTAACTCTATTGTTAGTATATTCATAGATTCTAATTTTCTTTCGTAACTCTATTGTTAGTATATTCATAGATTCTAATTTTTTCTCCTCCCTGAATATGACAGAAATCTTTGAATGCTTTTCATGAAATTTGCTCCTTCCATTTTCTTGGTTTGCTTGATTCATATTTCATTTGAGTTTGTTGGATTATAGGTTATGATAAGTTTTAGTTATGTTGATATTAAGTTTATAATTGTCTTGTTTTTAATGAATTTAATGACTATTACTGGATGCTTTGCATACAGACTAGTTGCATCCAGCTGCCTTCTACTTACAGAAGGACTCACTCTAGGAYAGGATTCATACCCAGACTAGTCCTACCCCTGCTTCTAATGCTCGAACTCTTGTTGGAGTCCGAGCTCAAAGGACTAGGCTTGCAGACACTTCCTACTCCCTAAGAAGAGTCCTTAGGAAAGGTATTATTATCGCTTAGCGCTTGTGCTAAGGATCATCTTTGGTTTTCATTTGGTAAAATAAATATTCGTTCATAAGTCGTATTTGTTGGCACCTGCTTTCATTTTTTTTAAATTTCTTACTACTTTCTAGAACGGTTATTCAAGAACCCGTTCTAGAAAGTATACTTTTCAGTACGCCTGTTTTTAGTCTGTTTTTCGAGACGTTCTGGAAAGTATACTTTCCAGAATGCCTATTTTTGGAGACGTTCTTTCCAGAACGCCTCTTTTTAGAGACGTTCTGGAAAGTATACTTTCCAGAATGCCTGCTTTTCGAGACGTTCTGGAAAGTATACTTTTCAGAACGGGCGAAATCGGTAAAAATGACTTTCTAGAACAGCTAAATTCTTTTTTCTAGAACGTCTCTGATAACCATTCTAGAAATTCATACATTCTAGAATGCCTCAGCAGGGTGTTCTAGATTGTCAGACTTTCCAGAACAGCTCCATACAGAGCGCCTCAGCAGGGCGTTCTGGATTTGCAAAAATAGGCGTTCTGGAAAGCTGTTTCTGCACTAGTGAGCTAAACATATTTCTTAGAGTGTCTTAATAAAATGAACCCAAACAAAAGATAACACATACAATAACCCCCCATTAGCCACGTTTAACCAATTGTTTCTTCACACCCTTAGCATCTGTAAACTTGTAATAAGTATCACTAAACAGATGTTAAGTATGGTGTTAAAACATCCAAACTAACATCAAACAGTTTATATGAATAAAAGTAGCGGAATAATCAAAATAAAAGAACACAGTAATTTAAATTTCGTCCGTAAGCAAATGTGCTTACATACTTGGGTATACAAATTCGAAAACTATATTACTTTAATTCGTTCAAGATCAAATATAAAATAATAAAGTAATATATGAAAAACACTAGTATCAACACTTGATACTAAAATACTTGTGACCATGCTTGTGATGATCTTCTTCATTGGTTACGCAAGTTCAAAAATATCCGTGTTTTAAGTCGTTGCCTCAAGTCTTCTACGTGCTCGTGTTCTTCTTTCTCTTGCTTCATTGCCAAGTATTCGTCCTCATCCAAGTCCTCTCTTCTCTGCGTCTTCTTCTTGTCTTAATAGACAAGACTCCTATTCTTGGTAAACAAATAAAACAAGTCCTAAACATAATCTAAAAAACTAAATAAAGTTCTAAACACAATATAGGGAACAAATCTTGAGTCCTAATATATTTTGAGCCCAAGAAAGGCAAATATCTAAACAATAAGAATAAGGAAAAATTACCAAGAATAAAATTCTCAACAATCTCCCCCTTTTTCCTTTCTGGACAAAATAACTACGATGCACTAAAATGTTCGAAAAGTCCCCCTAAAATTAACTCCCCCTTAACAAATACATATTGTTCAAAAATAACAGAAGTCACAATTAAAGATCATTGTTTTCAAAATACAAGTAAGCATAAAGAATCAACGAGTACAAGTCCTCTTCGACCGATGAGGAGAAGTCCAATCATTCTAAGCCTTTCTCTTCTTCGATTTTCTCTTCCTTTCTCCTTTGGCCAAACATGCCAAAACCTCAGCATTGCCTTCCTCAGCTACACCTGCATTCTCGTCATCACCATTAGCAGCAATCGCATCACCAGTATTGTCATCATCTTCCTCACCATTCTCTTCCCCTTTTTGGTCAAAAAGCAAAAGGGCTTCCACAAATGAGTCACGAAGAGCCTGGAGCTGCCCAACTTGAGCTTGGAGCTGGTCAATCTGCTGATTAAGCAACGCCACTTGAGCGCGCACAACTGGAGCAGAGAACTGGACGATGTTAGTACTGATGTTACCAACACCAGAAGCACCATCAGTCCTAGCTGGCGCCTACCATGGAAGATCAACACCCCTTGCTCCAGTCGTGTGCTGACCATGCAGAGAAAACCACTCCGGTTCTCTAGTGAACATGTCATCCTCAGTAGGCTTAAAACCTTGATTTTCCAAAAGGCTAAAAATGAGGGATGGGAAACAAAAGGAGAAGGTTACTCTAGTTGTAGCAAACCGAGCGACTGCATCAAAAACATGTTAGCCAAAATTGAACTTGATATCCCATCCTAACTTAAACAGAAATAAAGGCTAAGGACGTGTGACAACGGTAGCATTCTTGGTCAGAACCCAGTTGCAAATAGCCACCTTATGCAGAATAGAATATAGAGAAGAAAATTGTGTGCTGGGTAATTTCTCATGACACTCCATATTCAAACCACCAAAAAAAAACTCGACCACCTCATTCATGTCATCAACCGTCGAGTCCCCATGATAGTCCTCCGTCCCAAACAACTCATTGATTAAAGTAGGAGTAAAAGAGTAAAGACTTCCACGCACAAACACTTTACCATAGTTTACAAACTTGGGATTAGTGATGGAAGGGAGCATAGTAGCATAGAACTCCAGCACAACATTACAGATGAAAGGCATGGCAGTTAAAACTGTAGAATACATACTTTTGTGCTCAAAGAAAGCAATCAGGTTGTGTTATTTAAAAATATCGACTAGGATTCAGTGCTTATCGATCATTCCTCGGAGATGGTAGCCAGAAAATAGCTCCTCAACCTCGTTGGTCAGAAACATGGTTGAAATCAGAACCATGTCTTCAATCTCAATAACCTGAACATTAATGTCATCAGAATCACCAAAAACCTGTTCTGAAGTAGTAGAGGGGGACGGTGCATGTTCAGGAGTAATATCAGCAAATTCGGAGCTGGATGGGGAGTTTGGAGCAGCGGCAAGTGATGTCAGTTGTGGTGACACATCACCGGAAGCATCACGCATTTTCTGAGCAGCTTTTGCCTTCTTCTTGTTGGACTTAATGGGATTCATTTAAATTATTCTCAGCATTTAGAATTTATTTTTTAAATAAACAGGAACCACCAAAAAACCAAAAAAACTGATGTTAAACAACATCGGTTTGACATACTTGAACCGATGTAAAGAAGTTTTCACGTCGGTTCTTTTGCCTAATTAATGTCAGTTGTACAACTGATGTGGAAAGTCACATCGGTTTCTGGAAAACCGACGTGATTTCTCTACGTCGGTTCCTAGAAAACCGACGTGAATTATCACGTCGGTTTTGAAGAAACCGGCGTAGAAAAGTCACGTCGGTTTTTCAGAAACCGACGTGACTTTCCACGAACATCGTCTGGTTCTCCCAAGAAAATTGGTGGATCAAACCGAAGAAACCTTTCCAGCACTCGGTCATGGGGTTCCGGGGTCGGACCTCTAGGTCGAGGGTTTGGTACGTTTTGTTGTTGTAAGAATGACAATAATTATTGCATTACTATCTTGTTTAGATCGGGTTCTCCAACAGGAGGGGGTGGTACATCTTGTTTTGGTTCTTGGTTTTCTTCATGATTTTCCTCATGAACGGGGTAAGGTTCATAAAGAGGGTGTAAACGTGGGCGCCCTCGTCCTCTCCTCTCTGCCATCCTAAGGTGTACAAACACGCTCATTATACATATAAGGTAATTATATAATGAAAGTGTTGCTCGTATTGAGCAATACATAACCTCTAACTATGGTAATAGTCCAACCCATCACTAAAATAATAATAGTCCAATAAATAACTCAAAGAATCATAATACTCCAGAATATGTAAACACACATATATATACATATAATCAAAGAAATAAATAAAATTTAACTTTTAATATAATACATTACCAACATAGTTAAGAAAAAGTAATATCAAACATATGCAATATTCGAGATAGCACTACAATAAAATGTGCCATCAAGCAAGATTAGTACTATACAAGAATTATATCTACATTATGTACCGCAAGATCATATATAAAACTTATGACAAAAAGATACCTCGCATAGTGCTATATACCATAAAAACATCTATCGGAGTCCAGTAGATATATAAATATACAACGATTACCTTAACCAAACCAAACTCAACGATCGAAAATTATCACACCAGTAGCATCAACTTCCCACAATTCCTCGACATCCTCATCAAACCGTGAATACTCGCTTAGATCTTCCTCAGACTCAACATACTCATCCTTAGGCGATAATAGGGTAGTAGGAAGCATAGTGAAGGGGGTGTCGACGGAGGAACAAGGGGAGTCAATGGTCCAGGAAAGTAAGCCAAAATATCAAGTACCTGTTTTCGAACAAAGGCTGTATCTTGCTCAATTTGTCCTAAAAGTACCATCTTCTCATGGTTAAACTGACCTGTATTGCCCACATTTGTTCGATAACTTGGTAAAGCTGAAAATTCCTAACATGTATAGTACCTTGTGATACAGCAAGCTGAGCTTGTAGCTGGAGTACCTATGCATGCTCCTTAACAAATAAAGTTTGCGAATCATCATACAACTCTTGGTAATGTTTTTCTAAACTATCGAGATAGGTGATATGCTCTCGACATTGTGAATGTATTGGTGAATCCATGCTTACAAAATACTTTATATATATTACTCTCGTTTATTATAATCTGCCTGGAATGAATAAGAAGAAAAAGAAATAAAAAAACTAACTAATTAAATAAATAAACATATACATAATTCAAATGAAGGATTACAGTTACTAACAATTCTTTACGACAACAATAGTTGATTTAGAAATCTTAAACGTCACAGTCTAGTGCGTTCGTCCAAAGGCGGAAGAATCATATCCCGAGTTTCACTTTGGAGTAATTAACCTTTTTACACCAAAGCTTTGATACCACATAAACTGTCACGCCCCAAAATAAAAACTAACTAAACACGAGTGCACACGTAAATTACATAGACAAGTTTGATTTAAAGTACAGACGAAAGTTACCACTGATGACTCCAATACAATACGTACAAAGCTTGGAGCACCTATTTAATATACAACTCTCGAGTTATAAAAAAATATCTTCTACCAACCACACAAAGCACAAGAAGTTGCTACAACGAACCTTAGACGATAAATTAACCTTCACCTTGAAACTCAAGGGGGTTACGGGGATCCGTATATGTTGTTCAGGTCGATCATTCGCCCTAGTGTCCAAATTTGAAGAGTTTGGTTTTACAAAAGAGAGCGTGAGCTAAAATAGCTCAGTGAGCAACAGAAATAAATAATAAAAAATGCAACTTTTATTTTAAAATATAAAATTTTCGTGTACGCATCATAAATAAATGAAATAAATAGTTAATGTTACCAAGACATTATTCAATTAGTGAATTTAAAATTAGATATATACTAATAACTATATATATTTTTTTTTTGAAATGATCAATGCAAACAATAAACAGTAGAACGGAAAGGAAAGATCTGTCTCGTTCTCAAATAGTCAGTCTAACTGGTGAGTGTCCGGGTATGAAACTATAGAGGTGGCTCCCACGCGTAGTACTTGGCACCCGAACGACTCTAAAAGTGGCTCCCACGCGTAGCACTTAGCTTTTGAGCCAAATTAACTCACCTTAAACCTAGAATCGATGTCGATAATGTATCGACCCATACGTTTCCACTCACCATAAAGGTGACACTTCGATGGGCCGAAACCACAATCACCTTATCCCTACCGATAGGCTCAACGTCCCTTACCTATGGGATTCAAACCCATGTTACGTCATATTCCAGAATATACTCAGTTTACGACCCAAATCTCGTCGTTGTTTTCGACCCGACCAGAAAATATGGGAATACGCTTCACGAGTAGTTGAGCAACAACCACGAGTAACTTGCTCGATTGATATGCCCAAACTACCCGTGCCTGACAGACACTGATAGTTGATAACATTTGTCGACAATTAAAATAAACTTAACAAAGTTGTTAAAAACCAAATTTTATTTATTTAACATTTGATATTTTTCGTCATCATGCGAAGCGTTGTTAAAACAGCCATAACTTTCTTAAAATAGTAGATAAAAACATGATTTATACAGCGATAGAAAGCTAACACATCAAGCTACAAATTTTGTGAAGACTCTAAAAGCTAACAAACATATTACGATGGTGAAAACAGTGTAAAATCGAGAAACAAATCTGCAAAAAACTGGACAGCAGATTAACAGTGCGCAATTTCATATTTTAAGCATAACTCCTAATAGAGATTAGATTAACAATGCGCAGATTTCATATTTTAAGCATAACTCTTAGTAGAGATTAGATAACTAAGTGATTTCTGCGGCTATAGACAGCTAAGACACATCTGTACAACTTCTGTAAAGATACACAATACCAAAAGACAGTTTAAGATGGCCAAAACAGTTTATGAACAGGGTGTACGAAATATGACAGCAACCATATTATTCATCAATAACTATCGACAATCATAACCAATAACCATCAACGTTAACGAGTCATACATACCAATTCATCACGATATCTACTATAAATTAGCATATACAAGACGACACGAGACCCTTTATAACCACAATAATTCAGCACCAACGCATAAAAGAGAAAATAATAGCCAAGCAATTCGACGAACATATTCTCACGATATAATTTTCCCAAATTACTAATTTTGCAAAAACTTGTCCCACATTCACCCTTTATCAAATATAAACAGTAGGTATCACCAATAACAATCAATATACGGCCAACTTTATTTCAACACATAAACAAAACGTATTAAAGAACCAATCGCTTTAAGTACTAAAACATGGTTATGCTCAAAATGAAAATCCTCAAACCTCCAGTTTAAAAGATCTTACTCGCGTATTTAATTTGGTGATTGAGCTATCACCGGAGTAGTGTGGTTGTCGTGCGCAAGTCCTACACATCGATCGATTCGAACTAATTCCGAAATAAATTGAAGAACCATAAATTATAATTGTAAATATTATATAATTATAAAAATATATATACATATGAATATGGTTTGTTCGATTACAGCCCATGCCAAAAATAAAAGTTGGAAACGATTGGTCGAGCTCCAATTTAGCATCGACGATCGGCTAGAATCAAAGTTTTTTTAGTTACAAATAGAGTTAAAATTAACTTAACTCCGAGTAAATTTCATTTTAAACAAGCCAGCCCCATTTCTGCCTCGACCACTTAGTGGCTATCCTCGACTCGAATTTTCCGGTGACTACGAAGCTTGGAGCAGATTTTCAAAATTAAATAAAAAATTACAAAGGAACCCTAGGTTAGGGTTTAGACCAGAAAAATTCACCAATCAAAGATCCAACCTCTACCCTCATGGCTATCCTCGGAGTCAACTTGAATGGTTTGCGATCGTCGGTGAACTTTCGATCGATTTAAAAGAAAAGTAAAAAAAATATAGACATATTTTAATATATATATATATATATATATATATATATATATATATATATATATTTACTTAGAAAATAAATTAGTAAAACATTCAATAGTGCAGAAGAGAAAGAGAGAAGAAAAAAAGATTTTGCCGGAAAATTCATTTTTCAGGCGACCGACACGGTGGCGGCCGGTGGTCCGATGACGGTCAGGGATGAGAAGGCAAAAGGAAGAAAAAAAAAAAGAAGGTCACGAAGGGAGAGAGAGCTGAAGGTTAGTGAGATAAAAACTCTTACCAGATGAATTCTGACACCAAAATTTGTGAAAGAATAATTTTTATATACTATGAGTTAATGGGCTGAATAATAATACAAGATGGGCCAAAATGATCAATCAAATGGGATAACCAATTTGGTTAAGTTGGCTGGTGAGTTTAATGCAAAAAGGCTTGATTGAAATTAGTCCATACCATATAAACACATAGATCACCCCAATATATTAATGCAAAATCCTCCTAACCTATGTGTCTGCTTCGTATGTTTTGTTTGATAAATAAAAAATTCTGGTGCTTCGTTTGCTTATGTGTCATCCGATCCTAATATTAACCTAATTTAATACCTTTTTTTTTTATTGTATCTTACCTAACTTAATTCTTTTATTATATTTTCCTTATTCAATACTTACCTTTATTTCTCCTGATATAAAAATATAAATAAGTCATATATAATTAGTAGATAAGATCTAAATTAGTTATTTAATTAAAAGACAAACTACATATGAAGAAATTTTAATCAAAAAAAAAACTTTATTATGAAAATAATTAAATAAATTTTATTGATAATAGAATTTAAAATAATTTTATTTTAGGAGTTTCAAATATTCTATATAGGTAAAGTATGAGTTATTTACAATAATCTAAGTATGTAACTAAATATTAGTAATGTATTCAATCTAAACATTTAAATATTAAATTATGTACTAATAATTAATAAATATTGATTAGTCATTAGTACAATGCGACATGGGTTGAGAGTATGACATCTTTTGAATATCTCAAAATATGTAACTAATAATTATTAACGTGTTTATTCTAAACATTAATATATAAAATAATTTAATAATAATAATTAATAAAATATATATTAGACATGTGTTTAGAATGTGACGCCTATTGAATTTTTGTAAGTATGTAACTGAGATTATTAATGAATATAATTTAAACATCAAATACAAAATTATTTAATATTTATAATAATTAATAAATAGATTAGACATGTACAAGGCACAGGTTGAGAATACATTATTTTTATTTTTTATTTTAAATTTAAAATTCAATAATTATCACAATATTTTTTTATATTTATCTTTTGATAAGTCGCGTGTAATACACGGTGTTAAACAAGTATATATTAATGCAACATCCTCCTAATCTATGCGACTACTTCGTATGCTTCGCTTGGATAATAAAAAATAATGGTGCTTCACTTGCTTATGTTTCATTCGAGTCTAATATTTAACTAATTTAATATTTCTCTTTTATTGTATCTTACCTAATTTAATATGTTCTTTTTTATTATATTTACCCTAACTTAATATTTTTCTTTCTTTAATTGTATTTTATTTAATTCAGTAATTTTCTTTTATACTCCTTATATAAAAATATAAATAAGTCGTATATAATTAGTAAGAAAAATCTAAATTAATTATTTTAATTAAAATACAAATTACATAAGAAATAATTTTAATTACAAAAAAAATTATTTATGAAAATAACTAAATAAATTGTATTTATAATAAAAGCTTAAATAATTTATTTTTAAAATTTTAAATATTATGTATAGCTAAATCATGATATATTTGCAATAACTGGAGTATTTAACTAAATATTAGTAATGAATTCAGTCTACATATAAAAAAATAAAATTATACAGTAATAATTAATTAATATTTATAGACAACGGCATAGTGCGGGAAGGCTTGAGAGTATGACACCTTTTGAAATTTTCAAAGTATGTAATTATAATTATTAACAAAATTAATCTAAATATAAAATGAATCAATAATAATTAATATAATAGATTGGAGACGGGTTGAAAATGTGACATCTGTTGAATTTTTATAAGTATGTAAATATAATTATTGACGAATTTAATCTAAATATTAAATATAATATTAATTAATAATTATAATAATTATAATAATTAATAAATTGAACAGGCCACAGGTTGAAAGCATATCCTTTCAATTTTTTATTTTAAATCTAAAACTTTGTAATCTTCACAAATATTTTTTATATTTAGTTTTTTATATATCCCGTATAATATACGGGTGTTAAACTAGTTATATATAATACCTAATTAGTATAATATAATTAATACAAAACATATATAAAATAATTAGATATATTATTGAAATCCATTATACACTATAATCCAATTTACCTTACTAAACTTGTTATATTTGTATGGACCCTTACACGCGGTATCATTGATAGCACCTAAATCTTCTTTTCTTATATGCAAATACACATCCGAATCTAGTTTGAGCATGTCTTTTTCTGCACTTGGATTGATATTTTCGCCGCACCATAGGCGAGGGATCTTTTTTGCCCCCACCACCAGCCTGAATAGAGAGGTCGTAGAAAAACCGATTTGACAATTAAAATTCCAAGAAATATAATCAAACGGTCAGTCTGAGTAGAGAGGCCCTAGGAAAACCGGTTTTACGGTTAAAACTCAATGAAATATAATCAAACGGTGAGTTAAAAGAAACAGAGGATCAATCTTTCACAGAAGAATGAAGAATATGAAGAATGACAGGGATCTTTTTTACAGACAAAAAATAAGCAGTTAATAAATTAATACTTAATAAAAGTCTATAGACAAATTGATAAGTAATACACAATTAATAAATCCGTGCAAAGCGAATCAGATGCATTGGTGCTTTGGGCCAATTCAAGTTTGAATTCAACATCCAATGATACATAGACTTGTTCAATACTTAATAAAAGTCCATAGGCAAATCGATAAGTAATACGCGGTTAATAAATCTGTTCAAAGCAATATCATGGAACAGATTGAAAAGATCTTATCAATAGCCGATGCATTGGTGCTTTGGGCCAATTCAATGCATTGGTGCTTTGGGCCAATTCAAGTTTAAATTCGTCTTTCTAGTTAGGGTTAGGACAAACGCCACAAACCATAGATACATTTTGAGTTGCAGTCAGGATTAAGAAGAAAATGTTTTTTTTCTCTTCACAAAAAATGGAACAACATTAGTTGCAGTCAGGATTAAGAAGAAAATCATAGTAGAGAATACATAAGAAGAAAATCATATGGTAGAGGATACATAATAGTGTATTTGCAAAAAAAGTACGATTTTCCTTTTTTTTATTTTTCACGTTAGACATTTGAGAAAATGACGTGATTACATATTCTTGTTGATCTAATTACATTTTTGTTACCATAGTTTAAAACTACCAAATGTGCCTAACCAACCTATAAATAATTACATTAATACGTGATTCTTAACCAGACTAAAATCAGTCCATAAATGGCGCAGGTAATGAGTGGGGAAAAAAAAGGAAACAAGTTAAAGTCTCATTTATTGTGTATTTAATCTTGTATGTAAACCAGTAGGTATGGTCTCTTCAATCATGCAAGAATTTGTTTCCATTAAAATGGATGAGAAAAGGAAAATTTACGTTGACTCATTTTTGCTGAAGAAGGGAAATAGAAAATATTGAAGAAAATAGGCAAGAAAAGAGAACGGGTTTTTTGACAATAAGATTGAGCATAAAGTGGAAACCACACGTAAGACATCGTACAATCATCTACCATTTATGTACATGTTTTGCACTTTTTTTGCCTTTTTTTTTTGTGTGTGTGTGTGATGGTTGCATTTGGTAAGAATTGACAGCAGATTTGTTGGTTGATGCTCGATTGTTTCCTTGAAACAGTGATAGAACCGACCATATTACTCATATCCCTTAAGTAAATCAAAATTCTATATCTACTATATGCAATTGTAAAAAACTGCTTAAATAAAGCTAAACAAGCGGGAGCCTTGTAGAAGGAAACTAGAATTATATGATTTATATTCCAGTTTGTAGATTAGAAGTCAACAAAGAGAACATCTTGTCAAAAATAATATTTTATGTTCTATTAGTTTAAATATGTGTTCCTGCATTGATTTAAAAACCATGGAAAGAAGTCAGAAAGGCAATGACTGCAAAATATGTGATATGGTAAAAAGGTTTGTAGGCTTATGAATTTTGATCGAACCATGATCAACTATAGTGGGTTTCGGGTCGATAGTATTAAGATGCTTCCAACCACGTTGAGGTTGATGTCCACATAAAAGGAATTGTTTGCGTGCTAAATAAATATGTGCATAATGTAGACATCATAATCTTGCGCGGAAAAAATGTATAATTCTCGTTTATTGACAGTACATGGCTCCATCCCTTATCTTCGTGCATTATAATGGTGAGTGGGACAATAATAACAGATACATAAACTTCAATGTGGCGGGAGTTGCGATTGGTGAAAGTTGCAATTATGAAGACTTGGTGAATCCTATTTCAAAACAAATAAAAGTGGATACAAGTTATAAGCATATTATGTTGAAGTATCAGTTGAAGGATGAGTACCCACCGATATTGATAGAAAATGATTCAAGCTTGAAATTTTACAAAGAGCTGAAGGCGAAGGAAATTGATTATATGAAGTTCCCACTGTGCACGACAGTAAGAGAGACGGGACGTGAAGTTGTGTGTTTCCTTGCGACACCCGGGAGAATTATCCAAGATGGAGAAACAACTTCGACTCAAGTGCAGCGACTCAAAGATGTAATTTTGAATGATACGAACATAAAAGAGTTGAGCGTTTTTAGTTTTGCAAATGACGCAGTGGATGCAATTGTGCATGTGGATGATTCAGTTTTGAATGAGAAAGTCGAGATACCACGTGAGGTGGATGGTATCGAGCATGTCGATCTTGAACGTGGTGGCATGAGAGTAGGTCAGTTATTCAGTAGAGAAGACGTTTTGAAAAAAAGCTTGAAGTTTTTAGCGTTAAGTCAGAAATTCAATTTCAAAGTTGTTAAGTCGTGTCGTAAACAATATTACGTCAAGTGTTTAGATGGCGAATGTATTTGGTTTGTGAAAGCTTCATGTGTTGGTAGTTCTGGTATTTTCAAGGTATGTTCCATGCAAAATACGCACACATGTCCGTTAGATGTGAGAATGAACGAGCAACGACAAGCAACTTCACAGATTGTGAGCGAGTGTATTAAGAAGAAATTCTGTAATTTAAAAATGACGTATACACCAGCGGACATAATGAGAGACATGATAAACGACTACGGTGTTAATCTGAACTACAAAAAAGCGTGGAGGTCCAAAAGGAAGGCGATGGATGAAGTTCGAGGTAAACCAGACGAGTCATATCATATGGTTGCTAGATATCTAGAGTTGTTGACAGAATCGAACCCCGGTATTTATGTGAATTTGAAGATATCTGACGAAAATAAGTTCAAATATCTATTCATGTCAATTTACGCATCGATCAAAGGATGGCAACATTGCAGGCCAATCGTGGTGGTAGATGGGACGTTCCTGAAATCAGCGTATGGTGGCACGTTACTAACCGCAAGTGTACAGGATGCAAACACGCATATCTTGCCGCTCGCATTTGCGGTGGTTGATTCTGAGAATGATATGTCGTATGAATGGTTTTTTCTAAATCTCAGGGAAGCGATAGGTACAAGAACGGGTATGTGCATTGTGTCTGATCGTAATGAAAGCTTGGTGAAGGCAGTTACGAAGGTTAGTTCGATACTCAAAGTTTATGAAAATAGTTATTATTTAATTTCTCGATATTCATGTTGTATGAAACTGAGATTATACCTAAATATAATAATTAAAGTACATATATATGTATATATATGTGTGTGTATGTGATTATATATATATATATATAGGGTTGGGTTCAAATGAGAACCCGTCATTATATGTGAACCTAGGGACTCATCTTGACCGTTGGATTGGATAATCTTGATGGTTGAGATCATGATATGTCAGCATGGTAATAATGTAAAAAAATGCATTAATTAATTAAAAAGGGTATTTTGGACATATATCAACGTTTACAAAGGGCACTACATTGTTCTTTAGAAAGCACAATAGATTAAGAAAAAAAACACTACGATTGTATACAAAAAGCATCGCAAATTTCGTTTATAAACTGCAAATTCAAAAATTTGAAATGAAACTCAAATCTTCAACAAACCATAACTTTTTCAAATTTTATTCGTTTTGAATGAAATATATATCAAATTAATCACATTCTAAAGATCTACAAGTTAAGATACATATTGCATGTTTTAAAACGTAAAAATATATATATATATAATTAAATTAAAAAAATTGGACTGATTTTAGCACTACAGTACTGTGTAAAAAGCACAATGAACCTGGACATATAATTGCACTGTGCAATATTAGATCTAAGGCCAGGATTAGTCCCTAGGTTCACATATAATGACGGGGTTCTCTATTTGAACCCAATCCTATATATATATATATATATATATATATATAATATATATATATATATATATATATATATATATATATATGCACACACATATACGCTGTGACTTAAGATTACATAGAAAATAGATATGTTGGTTAGTTGTGTTATCAGAAGCAATGAATAATGTTTTACAAAAAGGGATTAAAAATATGTCTAGTATTTATTTATTATGCTAATTCTGATTGTTATTTGGTATGCGATTATGGGTTAACGAGTGTGTGGTGCATTAATTTGAAATGAAAGAATAAGTGTGCTGTAAGGTGGTATTGTTGACATAAAGAAATGTAGTGGGATCTTAAGAAACGTAATACGGTTTACTAATTATTGTGTTTCGATTTTCTAAACATTCTTTAATTTTTTTTAATGGGTGTTGTGTTATTTGGCATTATATTTAGTTGTTTTAAATGTGATGTGGATATAAGTAGAAAATGTTGACCATATTTGTAGGTTTATCCCGAGGTTGTGCAATACTTTTGCATGTATCATCTTGGAAATAATCTGAAACGTTACTTCAAGAAAAATGTGAAAGTAGTGCGTCAAACCTTCATTGCAGTTGTGACGTCATACACTACAGATGAGTTCAACGTACACATGAATGAGTTGAGAAAAATGGATAATAGAACTGTCGAATACCTGGAAGGTGTTGGAGTACATCAATGGGCTAAGGCGCATTCTCCACACAACCGGTTCTTATCGATGACATCTAACGCTGCTGAGTCGGTCAATGCAGCCTTAAGATTTGCGAGAGAGTTGCCTGTGACAACTCTATTAGAGTGTTTAAGGGCGTTACAACAAAAATAGAACGTTGCGAACGGTGATGAATCGAGGTGCACTTTCACGACTTTAATTAGAAAAGGAGAAGTTATGATGGAAGAAAATTATAAAATGTCATTGAGGATGTCGGTGAGTTTTCTTTGTTTTTTTTCCTAAATTTGTATTTCAATGTTTTATCTAAAATATAGTCATTTTATTTTTTTTTTGGATTTAATAGGTACACAAAGTGAATGACAAAATATACAAGGTGTTGGTTGGGCAGTCCATTTTTGTCGTTAATTTGTAGGATAAAACGTACACGTGTGGGTGGTTCCAAATGGATGAGATCCTGTGTGGCCACGCTCTAAGCGTATTGAGGGAACGCAATGAAGATGCGCTACAATATTGTTCGAAGTATTATTATAAGACTACAATGCTAGCGAAGTATGAAGAGCCAGTTTATCCTGTAAAGTGTGAACATCCGTGGAAAATGGAAAATTATGTGGTGGTTGACGTGGTTCTCCCTCCAGTAGGAAGAGCAAGATCGGGTAGACCGAAGAGGCTACGGACAGCATCTGTAGGCGAATACACTCATAAAACGAAATGTAACAGATGTGGGGGAAAAGGGCACAACATCAAGACTTGTAGGGGTCGGACATATACTATTTGAATGATTTGATGACACTCAATTGCTATAAAAATAAAATCAATTGCCGTGGCCAATATGACATTGATAAACTTTTGTGTATTTTTTTTTCTAATAATTGAACTGTGAATCGAATGTAAGACAATTTTGGAGAATGTTTATTTTGGTTGTTACAAGGCTTTCCTTTTACATTTTACTCATTTGTTTCCTTGATGTATATTTTCTGAATTCTATAGTTTGTTTCTATCACCACTGTTATTGTTGTGTGGTAGCACTAGTAAAAAAAGAGAGTCGGTGTTATGTCATAAAAAGATTACTTGGACCGCATCATCCATCGCTGCAGAAGATAAATAATAAACGGACGGTAAACACACATACTATGAAAAAATATGTAAATGACTGTACGGAAGTTGCATTGGATCAGCCATTTAGATATGAAATCCACTATGGACACTAGTCTAGACACCGGGATGTAACGAGAGATATAAAATCGTAAAATAAACTTAAAAGAAAAACGGCACAATCGTAGTAAAACATTCGAATAACTAATAAAAGCGTGCCCACCGCAAAGATTAATTGGAAATATAGACCTGCCTACTTTGGTTACTTGAGAGCGTAGTTTCAAATCTTCATTGAGCGTACTGGTGTGTTATAGTCTGCTGAAAAGTAAGAAAATTCCCGAGATATCCATTGCCAGACAACTAGCTAGCACAAAATAAGAAAAAATGTCTAATAACACACCCAGACACTACTGTAGAAAGGCTTTTTAACGGCGGTTTTTTTTAATTGCAGATTGTGGGGATATTAGTTTTCTGTTTCCTAGTAGCTGCTTTATATTGCTTCGTTGGCCTACTCCTAGGCTCCAGAATTACAGATTTTTCGGATTTCTTCTTATCTGTTAGAAGTGAATTTGATTCGAGTAAAATCGTTGATGCAATATTAGTACATCAGCGATTTGGTTGCGTTTAAGTTAGGTTTCTCTGTTTTGGAATGTGTTTTGATTTTCAGCTGTACTGAATGTGCTTAAGGAGTGATATATCCTGG
>BMAC01000848.1:118168-163587 GCA_014905375.1 Phtheirospermum japonicum
ACCGCCGTAAAAAAGTATTTAACGGCGGTTTTTCCAAAACCGCCGTGGATGAGGCGCCTTTAAATCCTGTTTCTGTAGTAGTGAGATCCAGAAACTGTCGAATGAAACATATTGTCTAAAACACAATGAAAGGGGAAAAAAAGATTTCATCATACATTTTTATTATTCTTGATCTTTTTCCTTAGAATAGCTGGTAGTGGCCCGCGCGACTCACCGTCGCTGATGTATCCATCCTCATTCTTCTTCTTGCCGTGATTCCACAGAAGACAAGCAAGCCGTTTCCTGTGCAGCTCGGCATCAAAGTCGTCTAATGGGATGTCGTTGCCTGATTTAAAAGGGAAGTTCCTCAAACGAGCTAATATTGCACCGCAATTTGGTATGCACTAAAAAAGATAGTTTTTTTTAAACAAAAGAAATTGTAGAAGGATTGTGAAATCTTAATTTTGAAATAATGTCGCATTCGCACTGAATCATGTCATTTTAAAAACAGGGGAAGAAAGTCTTACATTTTTAAAAGGGCTAATTTTTTTTTGCCACCCAATGTATGCAGTTTTTCTCACTTTGCCCCCCAAAGTATTTTTTGTTCCACTTTGCCCCCTGATGTACAATAATTTTCGACGTTACCCCCCAAACTTTATTTTCGATGGAATATTCCTTCTAAATTCCATCGGCGGGCAGTTGGGGGGCAAATTGAAAGAAGCTTATAGTTTGGGGGGTAAAGTGCAAAAAATCTTATAGTTTGGGGGGCAAATTAAAATAATATAAATATTAAATTTTTTGTTTTAGAATTTTATATTTGAAAAACATATATAATTTTTATCTTATACTCATACACACACAAAGTTGTCAATACAATTCCAATTTTAAAAAAAAACCCATAAATTTTCAATTAATATTTATAATTTTCTAAATATAAATATTGTCAATACATCTTTTATATTATTAAATATGAAACACATGGCTAAGTATTATGTAAATTATTAGGCTAAGTAACATAATAATATATTATTATGTATTATGATTGAACAAAATAAAATAAATGTGTATTTTGTATATGCATTATAATATTATGATACGAAAAATAAAATTATCATTCGATATTATTATTTGTATAAAAAGTGTGATTAAATACTATATTAATCATGAGTACATTATTATATAAAATTATAATTACCGAATGATTAATATAATTAAAGTCTTGATATTATAAGATTTTAATTATATTAATCATTAGATAATTATAATCTTATATAATAATTAATGTACTCACGACTAATATAGTATTTAATCACACTTTTTATACAAATAAAGATATTTAATGATAATTTTATTTTTTGTATTATAATAATTTACATAATACTTAGTCATGTGTTTAATAATTAATAATATTAAAGATGTATCGACAATATTTATATTTAGAAAATTATAAATATTAATTGAAAATTTATGGATTTTTTTTTAATTTGGAATTGTATTGACAACTTTGTGTGTGTGTGAGTATAAGATAAAAATTATATATCTTTTCCAAATATAAAACTTTAAAACAAAAATTTATTATTTATTATTTTAATTTGCCCCCCAAAGTATAAGATTTTTTGCACTTTACCCCCCAAACTATAAGATTCTTTCACTTTACCCCCCAACTGCCCGCCGATGGAATTTAAAAGGAATACTCCGCCGGAAATAAAGTTTGGGGGTCAACGTCGAAAATTATTGTACATGAGGGAGTAAAGTGGAATAAAAAATACTTTGGGGGGCAAAGTGAAAAAAAATCACATACTTTAGGGGCAAAAAAAATTATTCCCTTTTTAAAATGATGAAAGTTTGGATAAACATTTTCAATATAATTCCCTTGTAGTCAGTTTCAAAGTTCGGCTCATTTAGGCATAAGAGCATCGATGCTGTTTAGTATAATTGCGTTATTTCGGCTCATTTAGGCATAAAAGCATCGATGCGCTTTAGTATACATTATATGTTCAATATAATGAAGTCTTACCAGCAGCGATGCTCTTCCATATAATTATTATATGGATCACATTTCCCCTTTAAAAATGATTTATTATAATGTATAAAATATTTTCTTTACTAAAAGAATATTTTTTTTTTTCAAAGTTCGCTTTAGTTCTCGATGATTTCCGGTATAATTATTTTGTTTAACTCTTTTTTTTTTAAATAAAAAAATGTACACAATATATATTTTGTTAACTTTTTTTTTTTCTCAATTTTTACCCAAGAAAGATGTTTTTGGTAAAAGATCAAATTGAATACATATATTGCATACAAAATACAAGACCATATGAAAACATAAAGCATCACTAATTTCCTGAACATAGCATCACATGATACACTATAGCATCACCTGTCATTACATATAGCATCACATGTTGCTGGAATATAGCATCACAAGAAATCATAAAGTAATAAAGGAATTGTAGGGATGAATTCAAAGTTATTTGGGATACCAGGACACGTGATATTGTAAACGAAATCTCGTTACTCGGAAACTTTCGTCGTTTTGCCAAATTTTTTAATTGACCTAGGTTCACAAATAATTACATGATTCTCATTTGAACCAAATCATATATATATATATATATATATATATATATATATATATATAGAGAGAGAGAGAGAGAGAGAGAGAATTATTCAATTACATACATAATTAATGAAATATCGTTATTTTTTTTAAATACCACGAGGTTATTTTTCTTATTTTAATCACAAAAAATACTAATTGATCGATAATTATATTTTTTTTATTTTTTTTATAAAATAAAAATACGGAGGGCGTAATATACCCTCGGTATTTCCATACCCTTTAGCAATACTTAGGGCTTACAAAGCCCTTGATATATCTGGAAATTAAAAAAGAAAAAAGAAATGGAGGGCTTCCAAATGCCCTTGATAAAACACCGAGGGCTTCCAAATGACATCGGTATTACCAAGGAGACTTTGATTTCCTTCGGTAATACCAAGGGCAAATAAAAGCCTCAGTATTTTTCAAAAATTAAAAAAATGTAATAACATTAAAGTAAACCATATAGTGTCATTTTATACAATTAAAATATTATTAACCAGATTTTAATATATGATTATCATCGAACATATTTTTATTAACGTGTATCGTGTAATATTAATAATATGTAAGATACGATCGATCTCGTGTTATACTATATAGATCGATCGAATTATTCAATTACAAACGTAATTAATGAAATCTCATTATTTTTTTAAAGATACCACGAGATTTCTTTCCTAGTTTTAAAATTACAAAAAATATTAATTGATTGGTAATTATATTTTTTATTTTTTTAAATAAAAATATGAGGGCGTAATTCCTAAAGTATTAACGAGTGGATTTTCTTACCTATTTGTAATATCGAGGGCTTACAAAAGCCCTCAGTATATCTGGAAATTAAAAGAGAGAGAGAGAGAGAGAGAGTATTGAGGGCTTCCAAATGCCCTCAGCATTACCGATGGGATTTCAATTCTCCTTGTTAATACCTAGGGCATTTGAAGCCCTCAGTTTTTTTTAGAAATTAAAAAAAAAGAAAGAAAAAACTAAAAAAAAATATAATAACATTAAAACAAACCATATAATATCATTTTACATAGTTAAAAAATGTTATTAACATGATTTTAATATATAATTATCATCAAACATCTATTTATCGACACGTATCATGTAATATTTTATAGTATCTATGATACGATCGATCTTATATTATACTATATAGATCGATTGAATTATTCAATTGCATACGTAATTGATGAGATCTCGTTATTTTTTTAAAGATAGTACGAGGTTGCTTTCCTTGTTTTAGAATCACAAAAAATATTAATTGATCGTTAAATTATATATATATATATATATATATATATATATATATATATGTATGTATGTATGTATGTATGTATGTATGTATGTATGTATGTGTGTGTATGTGTGTGTGTGTGTATGTATAAAATCGAGGGCTTTTAAATGCTCTTGGTATTACCGAGGGGATTTCAATTCCCCTTGGTAATACCGAGGGCATCCGCATTCCTCGATTTTTTAATTTCCAGAAAAATTGAGGGCTTCCAAATGCTCTCAGTATTACCGAGGGGATTTTGATTCCCCTTGACAATCTTGAGGGCATTTTAAGCCCTCAGTAAAACTCCAATATTAGCAGTGGGCTAGCCCCACTACTCTCATTCTCTACGGAGAAGCTCGAAAAAAAATTGTTGCCGCCACCAATAACCGCCGTCTCCTGTCCCGCCTGCTCCATCCCATCTCCAGCCCCGCGCGCCTGCTCTTGCCCTGCCGCCATCATCACCTCTGATGACTGTCGTCTTCACTGAGCCACCACCATTCCTGATGCTGCTTGCTCCATCTCGTCTCCAGTCCGCCACCATTCCCACCATCTCCACCGAGCCGCCACCATTCCCGCTGCTGCCTTCTCCAACCTGCTCCTATCTCACCACTGTCACCGCTGCAAGTATGTGTTTCTTAATTAATTAATTTTGGTTTAATTTTATTTTAATTTGATTGTATTTTTGTGGTAATTGAACTAAATTATGGTAATTAGGTAATTTATGTTCAATTAAGGTTGATAATATAATTAGGTTCAAGAGTCAATTAAGTTCAATTATATATAATGTAATTAAATTTTAATTAATTTGATAATTAGTGTTCAATTAGGGGTTAGTAATATAATTAGGGTTTAATTTTTAATTAGATTAGAGTCAGTCTATGTATAATTGAATTAAATTAGGGTTAACTAGGTAATTAGTGTTCAACCAAGGGTTAGTTATACAATTATGGTTTCATTTCTAATTAGAGTTTAAGGGTCAATTAGGGTTCGATCATGTATAGTTGGATTAATTTGGGTTAATTAAGTAATTAGTGTTCAACTAAGCGTTAATTATATAATTAGGATAAGATTTAGGGTTTAATTTCTAATTAGGGCTTAGTTGGGTTTTGGGTCAATTAGGGTTCGATTATGATAATTGAATTATATTATGCTTAATTAAAAATTAGTATTCAATTAGGGGTTAATTATATAATAGGGTATAATTTAGGGTTTAAATTCTAATTATGGTTTAGTTAGGGTTTAGAGTTCGATTATGTATAATTGAATTAGATTAGGGTTAGTTAGGTAACTAGTATTCAATTAGGGGTTAATTATATAATTAGGGAATTTAAGGTTTAGTTGGAGTTTAGGGGTCAATTAGGGTTCGATTATGTATAATTAAATTAAATTACAGTTAATTAGGTGCTTAGGATTTAATTATATAATTAGAGTTTAGTTGAGTTTTAATTAGGATTTAGGCGATCAATTAGGGCTCGATTATGTATAATTAAATTGAATTAGGGTTAATTAGATAATCAGTGTTCAATGAAGGGTATAAGTTTTAGTTAGGGTTTAGTTATTGTGGATATAATGATGTGTATGTGGATATATTCATAAACGAAAATATATTATGGATATATTCATGTATTAGGATAAAAATCACGTATTGTTAGTGTGGTATATGGTGACGTCGGGGGTTGATAGGTGCTGGCCGGGAGGTTTTGCCCCTAAAATGATGGACTTTAAAATTTCAAAAAATTTTGATTTCTAAATGTGTTGATTTGTTGTTGATGTGGTATATGGTGATGTCGGGGATTGATGACATGGGGTACAGCGTCGGCTGGGAGATTTTATCCCTCTAATAACTGATTTTAAAATTATAAAAGCTTTTGATCTTCAAATGTGTTGATTGGTTGTTGGTGTATTATATGTTATATTGGGGGTTGCTGACGTGGTGTGCAGCGCATGTCGGGAGGTTTTCTCCCTCCAATAATGGATTTTAAAATTTTAAAAACATTGAGTTTTCAAATATGTTGATTGATTGTTGGTGTGATATATAGTGAAGTACGGGTTGATGACATGGTGTAATGTGCCAGGAAGTAGATTTTGTCCCTCTAATAATGGATTTTAAAATTTATATTTTATTTAACATGCATGTCCTCTCAAATACCTTAGATTTGTTTGGCATTTAATATCAAATAGAGAATTTATACTAAATTCCGAATTGTCCACTTATTTGAACAGTTTGGGAATGTGGTTGTGATATGATTATCTTATGTATATGAGTTATTATTATTTTGTAAACTTCGGTTTCTGTATCTTTCTTTTATTCTGGAGTGCACTCCAATATATGTGTATTTAGAGAATTAAGGGGAGATGCTGCCAAGGTTTTTAGGTAAATAAATTCATATACTATGATGTCGTATTACTGAATGTCACATTCTCGAATGGGATATGCCCCTTACCAATAATTCTATCGTTATGTATATTGACACCCTCATACTGCTCATTTAACAATAATTCAATTACTTAAATGATAATGAAGAAATTATAGGATGAGTTATGATCGTGTTTGGATGTACAAATGAGCGGTCAATGACTTACTATCCCCAAAATTTGTATATGGGGTTGAGAAGTTCGCTAAATTTGCTCAAGCACATTCTACACAGAAGGACGAAGAGATGTTGAAGTTTCCTTATAATCATATAAAAATGTAGGAGTTGCTTCGACATCAACGAGATCAAATATCACCTAGTTAGATACGAATTCAAACCGAGTTACTATATTTGGACTTACCAAGGGAAAATACATCTAGCCACCACCCATCACAATAATAATCTTCACGCTAGAGGAACCTCTTACGTCGCTAGAAAAGAATCATCAAATTCGTACATTAATATGGTTCAATATGCATCTGATCCCGATTTTGAAGTGGTTGCCACTATGGAAGAGCCACCAACCCCGAGGCCCAAAAGTTCTATGACATATTGAAAGCTAATAATCAACTTTTTGTATCCCGGGTGTGAGAAACATACCCAGTTGTCTCTAATTTTTTATCTTATGAATTTGAAGTCAGGGAATCACATATCTCATAAATGTTATGACCAAGCAACTAAATTAATAAAAAAGATTGTACCAAAAGATAATCTCGTACTTGTTAACTTCTACAACAGTAAGAAATTACAAAGGGTATGGTTTACAAGTCGAGAAGATAGATTATTGAAAGAATAATTGTATGATCTACTAGAGGGACGATGGTGTTATGAGGTGGCATGATGAACATGTGGTTGAAGATGGTGTTATGCGCCACTCATCTAACTTAAAGGTTGGAAACAATTCAACCAAATCATCTAGATATTGCAGCCGAAACTCAAAACGTGAGATTGGGTCTTTGTAAATATATTAATAAAGAATATAGATTCAATCGATATGAATCTTTGGTACTTGCTACCCAAGCTGTACAAGTTCACTATTGTCAGTACCCGAGTTTGAAATGAGATAAGTTAGAGTGGTGTGGAAGGCGAGCTTAAATGTTGAGTTTATTGAGCCTCTAACAGAGCAATCATTTGAAGAGGAAAATGTAAAAACACACAATTAAATACAATCACACAATTAAATACAATTAGACGATGTCAATTTCTAATTGCATGACCCCACTAACAATGACGTGGACGAATTTGGTGATGAAGCAGATGATGATACAGAAGAGGAGGTACTCACCAATGAAAATACAGACGAAGATGGGTCCGATGATAACTTTAATAATAAAAGTGTCGTTTCAAATGACTAGTTTATCGAGGCATGATGATGTAGTTGAAATATGTGTCGATTTCTTGTATTGTGTATAATGCTCCTAATTTAACTATTTAATTTGTACTTGGATCTTTTAAAATATCGTATTTTTATATACAATTATTTTAACTTGTTGATATACTTGTATTTCGTAAAATGCTCGTATTATATATAATTTAATCAGATAGCGAGGAGTCTTGGACGCCGTGAATTAGTCGGACTATACAGAATTCCACTATTACCGTCTTCGACACATCTAAATGATTATGACGACGACTACGTGGGGCTCATTTCAATGACAGAAGTGACTCCACCATATATGGTTGTGTTCATAATGTCTAACATCGTTACATCAAGGCCTGTATCGACTGTATCAGATGGGCGACACTTGGTTTATCTCATCGGCGATAAGCAGTAAGTAAAGTAGTATTTATAATTTTTAAATTATCATTTTTATTAAATAATATTTTTAACCATAAGTACAATTATAGACTACATAGTACAATGATCAAACTTACGTTAATTTACCGAGAGATCATTGAAGTTATAGTTTTTCGTGGTTTTAGAAAATTAAAAGGTTCATGGCTCGGTTTTATTGGACTTCAATCCATTTGCAAGTTTCAACGTGTTTCAAACTCAAGAGATGGGGGAAAACCGAAAATAATGCAATTAAAAATATCAAACTAAGCTAGGAATTGAAAGTGCAAATTGGTAGGATGCCTCATCGTATGCCTCAATTCGAAAATGCAAAGCAATAAAGAAAATGCAAAGTTTCACCATGTACTACCATGCATGCACAAGGTACAACCATGCATGAAAACTCAAATAAGGCAAATTGACAAAAATTGAAAGCACCAAAGTGAAGAGCAATAAAAGTTGAAGTAAAAGTTCAAATCTTTCGAAAAAATAACGAGAAACGAAGAGTAGATCTAAAATTCAATTTAAAACTATGCATGGAAATTTAATTCAAAATAAAGCATAAGTAAAACTTAAAGTCATGATGATAAAGGACCCGATCTATAGCCTAGGTGTGTCACTCAACTAGAATCCATAGTCAATTCACAAGTTTCATCATGAAATCAAGTAGTTAAGACAAAAAGCATAAATGAAGAACAAGCATGGAAATGAAGAACAAAGCTTGAAATTAAAAGGAAAGCTTACTAAAATTAAATGGAGAATCCCAAATCTTGAATTACAATGAAAGTGCTAATCCAAAGGAGTATTTGGATTCATCTTGAGCTTACAAACCCAAGGAATGCTTGAAGATTAAATCTAAAACCTAAGAGAGAGAAAGTAGATCTAAAGGAAAAATGAAGAGAAAATTAATCCCAAGGCTCATGCAAGAGTTGGGGAATGAGTGGATGCCTTCCTCAAGTCAAGTGGAGGATTTTTATAGTAATTAGCAGGGGCAAGCTCGTCAAAACGCGTTAATTCTCGGACTCTCAGTCGATCGACTGAGGACCAGTCGATCGACTGCTCTTCAGAGAGCAACGCAACTCTATGTCGATCAGTCGATTTTTGATGGCCGCAGTCGATTTCCTCAGGGTCAGTCGATCGACTGCCCAGTCGATCGACTCAGGGTCAATCAATCGACTGCCTCGCCAAATTGCAGCGCTCTCTGATGGTCAGTCGATCCTCCAATTGATTTCTTGGATGGCAGTCGATCGACTGAGGGCAGCCTGGGCAGTCGTCCGGGCAGTCAACTTGGCTCGATTTTCCTCTTTTCAGCACAGTTTCTTAAGTTTCAACGCCTTGACTCGCTCCGTAACAACTTTTAGCGTCGGTCCAATAGCTCGTGCCACCTACAACATACGAATTTAGATTCAAAACCCATGACTCGTCATCAAGAAACGCATATATCAAGTTTCAATACTACAAATAGGGAAATGACCAAAAACCTAACGAGAATGACTCAAAACGACTAAAAACAATGCTAAACCCTAACTATAAAACCTAAAAAAAACACAACAATTACATGCAAAACAATCATGGAGAAGGAACTCCATCTTGTTGGGTGGTAATTTAAGGCAGTCCCTAAGCCTATGCATGAGTCATGGTGGACCATGTTTTAGGTAAATAGTTTATTTATGTATAAATTCATTAATGTTTGATGAGAATTGTATATATTAATTGCAAATATTTTATTTGTAGGATCGTTAATTTTGGGATACGGATCGTTACAGTGCCAACGATGTACAAAAGGCATTTTTTAAAGGGATGAGGGAAAAGTACATCAAACACTGAATGAGTGTAAAAAAAACTGTGATAGGACTGGTAAGACCCAGCGTACATTGATGAAGACGTTTGTAAGTAAGCACTTTTTTATAATTTTTTAGTATTATAAATGATTAGTAATTTTATTATCTATCATCTATCTCAACTAGTCCATGGACTGTAGAATGGGATAAGCTTGAAACCGTGCCATGTCAGACTATACAACTCGAATAGGCAGAGCGACCCCGCTAGCCCGACTACAAGGATGTTGAAGCATGTCGGGGGATCTAGATCTGCAATTGATTATTCACTTGATATCATAAGTAAATCTAAGTCTTAACAAATTATTTATTTGTTTATTTAATGTTAATTATTTGGTGAGTTTCTTTTAATACAGGAATGGGAGAAGGGTTGGTTGTCCATTACATATGAGCTTTTTGTACGTATGCACAGGAAGCCTGATGTCACATTTATTGCAAAGATCAAGACCTACGGATGTAAGTATGTTCTTCCATGCTTAATATTTTTAAATTAAATTCTTGCTTTTGGTTTTCATATAGATGTACAGTTTATTATCAGTTTGTGTTTTAGGAAGAGTTCCACAGACATCTGGATTAGACATCTGCTTCATCACAGGATCCAGATAACAAGGTTGATGAGAACCTTGTTTATCTTGACATCGTCGGGGCGCATTTGGCCGATATTATGACATCTGATACTTTGGTAAGTTAGTGGCTTATTCGAAGGGTTTAAGGGGTTCTTTTTCCTTCTCCCAGTATGACAAGACTTAGGTGATGAAGCTCCGGGTGCAACAGGAGGGACTTGAGGCTATGACGATCTCAGCAAACGATTGAAGAGAAGTATAGCCAGGCTAAGCTAGAACATGAGCAGCAGGAGCAAGATCTCGCGGCGGGGATGAAGAATGAAATGAATGCTGAGTTGAATGCGAAAATCCCCCAAGCGGTATGTTATGATTATTTTGACATTATAGTACTCCCCTGCATATTATGATATATATTGATATTTTATCAATTACAATTCTATTTGTAAATATTTTATGATATAACTTTACGAGTTTCAAACTTGTTTATTATAATTCATATTTTATTTTTATTTTTTTATTACTTCAGTTATTTTATATAAAATCATGTAATATAGTAATAGTTTAAAAAAAATGAGGATTAAAATTCTCTTTTGTAAAAACAAGTATTGCCGAGAAAATAAACCCCTTGGTATTAGTGAAAGAAATATTGCCCGTGGGGCAACGTTGCCCCTCGATAATACCGAGGTTAAAATCTATTTATTATTGAGGGCACTATGTTTTCGGTAATATTAAGGGAAGAATTCTCCTCATTAATACCGAGGACAATCTAGTTTAAGTAGTTCGGTAAATCCATCAGAATAGATACTAGGGTTTTGTTTTCCCTCGATATCCATTATCGAATATGGTTTTAGGGAGAGATTTAATCGCTCGATATTTCCCTTTATCAATTGTATATTGAAAGACTTTTTTTATCATTATGGAGAAAAAAAAACCATCGATGGTGCTTATAAAACAGACATGAGATTCATTGTTTCCTTTTCCTAGATTCACGGTAAACTCTGTAAGCTAATTTGTTTAGTGCATTTGGCCTTTTTTTTTTTTTTTTTTTTTTTTTTTTTTTTTATTTTATGTTTCAGACTTTGTTCGCACAACTTCTTACGCTATAGCATTGAGACTTTTGAAAGGAAAATGAGAAAATTTTGAACAATGATACTTTCATGATAAAAACATGGTTGTTTATGCTACCTGATAGGAGTTATATATTACATTTTTTCGTTTAATAGCCTCATCTTTAGGATTTATGATTTTCAATTTATATAACACACCAGTGATTTTTTTTTTTTTCAGGATTTAGAATCTTAATAAAAAGATGAGAAAAGTTTTTTTCCTTTCAAACTCAATTTGACTCTTTGTCTCATAATCTTTTTTATATATACTTTACCTTTTCAACTATGTGTTTTTTACATTTTACTTCCTGTAGCCATTTTTCAACAAAAAACGTTGACGAAATTTGTTTCCAACGGAAATTCACAATTGAAAGGCAAAATCGTCTTTTCATGTGCCTCTTCTTCGTGGTATGTTTGGAAATTGTTCATGGAAGGATTATTTTGCCCTTTAATTGTGCAAGAATTTTCAACAAAAACAAATACCGACAACAATTTTCGTCGAAAAATAGTATAAGAAGGTAGTGCAAAAATGCGTAGTTCGAAATACACTGTCGTCGAAAAATAGTACAAGAAGGTAGTGCAAAAAATGCGTAGTTCGAGATACAAAGTGTATGGAAAAAACAAACAAAAAGATTAGTACATCTTAATTCCTAACTTTATCTCCTCCTCGAGTTTACGAATGAAACAAAATTTGAAGATTTTATAAGCTCTTAAGCATCTTGTAATTGTTGGCTATCTAACTTTTATTTTTTCTGCAATGATTTCAGTCTCTTCCTAACAAATATGTCCACATAATTCTCTCCTCTAACACATGCTTGGTTTTTGAAAAGAACCGTCACACCATTAATCATGAACTCGATTCTTAAGACCACTAGAATTTTGTGAAAAAAAAAAAGAGGGAAGAGCTCACATCAGTTAGAAATATAAATTTTAATTTATTGCTAATTGCATTTTTTGAAACGGGGTTTCACGAACTTTAGTTTTTTGGAGTGTTTTATGAATTTCTTTTCTTATCGAAAAATGCTGATCTCAAGTTAATGACAAAGGTGAACTCTGTCCTTATATTTTAGTTAAAAATATTCTGACTTCAAAAGGCAACTAAGTTAAACAACTTTTATCGTTTTAATTTGTGTTGAAAGAGACATAGATTTAGTGAAAACTTATTGATTCGAAATCAGTGCACCCTATTAAGTTTAGTTGATCAGAGAGTTTCTACATTGTGACACTTAATACTTACTTCTAAATTCTCCGCTTTCAACAAAAATATACAGCTTAAAGAGTCATATTTATTCCAACAGGATAGGTGTAATCAGGACTCATATTTATTCCAACTGGAGCCACTGTATCTCTTTTTTGATTCTCTATCTGTAATTTTATTGGCTTTCTTCCTTTATTGGCCATATCGCTAACCTTTTAATTAATTTGTATTATAATCGTTGGCATAAAATACCAGAAACTCAGAAGGCACTCAAAACACAAGAGGACTAACTACGTGGAGGGTCCATTATGTACCTTGATGACTGAAAAATAAAGCTATAATTATACAAACAATTATAAAAAAAATCCATCACTAAGTAATCATAGACAAGAAACTTGTTTTTTAACAAGTTTTTTAAGTACCAAATGCCAACTTTCAAGAATCCATCACAAAGTAATTAATCACACCAAAGGCAATAAATATTCACAAGTATAAAAGCTCTTCAGCAAATCTGAAGACAGAATAAATATTAGAAAGTTACATCATAACTCTAAAAATAAAAATAATAATAATAATAACCCTAGCAATCATTGTCCCTCAGACCGATGTCAAAGTCAAAAAAACCCCAATCTTTATAATCCAGAAGAATGCCACGAAAACATCTAATAAATAAAAACTAATTTAACCTTCCAAACAACAAATTCCTAACCCCTACAAACAATGACAATCTCTCCATAAAATACTAAAAACAAATTTAAAAAAAAAAAAGATAATAACGAGCTAAAAATTAAATAGCAGCAACCTTAGGAACCTCGGCAGGAAACTCATCGACCTCATCCATCCACGGGCTCTTCTCCTTCGCTGGGTTTATATATCCTGAGCGCTTTCCAAAGTGAGCTACTCGTCGTGTTCCAAATCGGTAAAGCACCATCCTTGAAGACTCCATGTACCAATCGGACAATTGAAGTTTTTTCTCTAATTCATCGAGCACGGCTCAGCCGCCAGCACAAATACAAAAAATGCTCAAATGCCAATTTGAAATCCGGTACGTACGACTCAAGCTTCATTTTGCAACAGCTTTTTTAACCCATGTCTTGTTTATTTGTACCCCGTGACTCTTGCACGTCATCATTCTCAAACTGTTGGGTAGAGATTGCCTACGCTTTGAATTTGAAAAATTAGAAATGAGAGAACATAATGATTAGAAAAAATAGAAATGAAATGAAAATTTGGGATTGTGAATGGATATGAAATAAAAATAATAATGATTGAAGTTAGTTTAATTTGAAAATAGCAAAATGGTGATTGGAAATGATTGGTGGTTAAAATTATATGAGTTGTAAAATAGTAAAATTTATGAAATATTATATCATAATTTTAAAATATGAACTGATTGGTGGAGAAAAAACTCTATCAAACAAAAGAAAATATCAAAACACAAGCATTCAAAATATTTAATTTCTTATTTTTATGAATATCAAAAATACAAAATAAAAAACCTGAATTAAAAAAATAATAGAGTTAAACAACCAAAACGCTGTCATTTATCATTTTTTTTTCTCATCATTTATGTTTATCCATTTGTCGATCCCGTGGTAGAGGAAAGCCAATAATGCCGCTCCCCACGCGTACGAGTTAACACCCTTTAAAATCTTCAAAAACAAGACGTACGTGTCTTGACTCGGTGCCCATATGAGGTGAGAACAATGAGTGGACTAGCACCAAAAGACAACAATCTTTCTCACATATGTATTCTTCGTTGTGTCAACTGACTCACCTACAGATTTTTAAGTTCAGGAAACCCAAAGATATCGCCGAAAAAAGAACAACAATCTTTCTCACATATGCATTATTCGTTGTGTCAACTGAGTCAATGACAGACTTTTAAGTTCATGAAACCAAAATATATCGCCGAAAACACCGAGGTCCCACGATTTCTCACATAAAACCAATTCTCCGTAGAGGGGGAGACCGGTTATGTATAAGACATCCTCTAAAGTAATGCCAAGACGAAGATCTTTGAAGCAAAAAACATTACTTTCACTGTCAAAACTCTCGAACAGACGCATTAGTGCTTTGGGCCAATTCAAGTTTGAATTCAGCATCCAATGATCTATAGACTTGTTTGATTGTGTTAATTGTGTGAAGTTTCCCCGAACCTTTTATCGCAACGCCATTTTCTGGAGAAAAGAAAAGATACATAAATAACAATCATAAACTTACAAAATAAGACAAACATAATAAATTAGGTATTACAATCATGTTTCTAGTTAGGGTTAGGATCTCCAATAGTGCTTGAAAGCACATCTCCTATTGTGCCACAAAACGACACCGTTTCACATCAATTCACACACAACCTTTTTAAATTCTTTTCTCCCAAAATAATAATAATAATAAACTTGAAGGAAGCGTGTTCCCACGAAACATTTCTTCAAGACCTTCTAAAGATTATGTGAAATTCAGCATTAATCCATCCATGCTTCACCTTCATGTGAAATAATTTCGATACAGCAGATAACTTGTAGAATGTTGAATTTGGATACAAGGGAAGCTTAGTCGTAGCCATCAAACTTTCACATGCTTTTGGTTGATAATCTTCAAATTTGTCGCTTTCACTGTAATCCGCATGGTTTGAAGTATCTTCGTTATGAGCACCAATATTACTAGTGCTCGCAATTTCATCTGCCTTTTCAAATTTACAGAATAAGCTTGTTTAGAAGCAGTAGCATCGCCTTTTATAGAAACTTTTCCATGAAGTGTTCAAATATAATAATTATCTCTGAATTCTCGTTCGAACAGATATGCATAAATTTTGTACACATTAGTTTCCTTACTCATGTTGCAGCAAACTGAACAATAGCTCAAAATTCTATCATTTTCTTATAGTTTTTGATACGCAACGACTTTTGCAATAAATTCATTCACTCCTTTTTTATCTTAAACTTCTCTCATCGGTCTCTTTTTTACAGGATCCAAATTCTAATCACTTAGGCACTACTACATGGGATGCGTCAATAGTGTTCGCCAAATTTCTGGTAATTCTTTTTTTATATATTCTTGTGTGTTTTCATTTGCCTTCTCGTCTTATAAAACAATTCTTATTGTGGCTATGTAATATGATGGAACTTCTTAACTATTTAAATATTACTTACCAATCTCCTTTTTGCTTCCCAAATCTTTTTATTCAGAAATTATAGTTCATTTTGTTGCTACTCAACGCAGTCCTCGCGCAAAACCAATAAACATGTCATTTATTCAGAAATTATAGTTCATTGTTGCTACTCAACGCAGAGATCCCCTCAGATAATTGAGTCGCACAAGATTGAACAATGTCGAACTAAATGTTTGCTCCCATTCTGGTATGCTATTGCTATATCCCTTAATAGAGATACTTGTTCATTGATGCTCTCTCCGAATTTTTATTTCTTAATTCCTGAAAAAAAAATTACAAAAGTCGATTACAACAAAAAACA
Source organism: Phtheirospermum japonicum (assembly GCA_014905375.1). NCBI lineage: Eukaryota > Viridiplantae > Streptophyta > Magnoliopsida > Lamiales > Orobanchaceae > Phtheirospermum > Phtheirospermum japonicum. Next base: position 134,392 of record BMAC01000848.1, read on the forward strand.
CAACCGAATATTACAATAAAACTAAATAAAGTTACTTACCAAAAACTCAGTAGTATTTCTAGTTTTAACGAACGTCGACCAATCATCTTTTGTAATTTGTCGCGCAAAACCAATAAACATGTCATGATATTCCGTACTATCCCCCACAGATGATTGAGTCGCACAAGATTGAACAGATTCGATTCGATCTCGGTGCTAGATAAGAAATGTCGAACTAAACCCGTAAACCCCCGTTTGCTCCCATTCTGGTATGCTATTGCTATATCCCTTGCGCCCCATCGATGCTAGATAAGAAATGTCGAACTAAACCCGTAAACCCGTTTGCTCCCATTCTGGTATGCTATTGCTATATCCCTTGCGCCCCATGTAATGGAGATACTTATTGCTCCAATTCTGGTATGCTATTGCTATATCCCTTGCGCCCCATGTAATGGAGATACTTATTCATTGATGCTCAATTCGAATTTTTATTTCTTAATTCCTAAAAAAAAAGTTACAAGTCGATTACAACTAAAAACACAACCGAATATTACAACAAAGCTAAATAAAGTTACTTACCAAAAACTCAGTAGTATTGCTAGTTTTAACGAACGTCGACCAATCATCTTCTGTAATTTGCCCATGATAAATTTCATATGGTGGCCTCTTGTCTCTCCCCACTGGTGTAGTCTGAAATATATATTTGGATCGAAACTTACTTCTAAAACCTCTATGCAATTTACCCTTCTTAATTACTGTCCCCTTTTTGGACTCGTTGATTACATAATCATGCTACAAATAAAGCAATACATTACAAATTATTAAGACAACGATAATTACCTAATATAATCAAAACATTGTTTTAGTTAAAGCATGTGAATTTGGAGTCAATAGCAAATTACCCCTTGACAATTTGTGCTTAAATTTGAACAAATTACCCCTTGACAATTGCGGGTGCAAGTAATGTTATCTAGCAAACAATCATTCAACAAGTTTAGTTTAGTTTACTAATAGGTAGCCAAGTTATGTTAGTTTTACAGAATCTCCCTATTAACATAATTTCTCATATTATTTCACGAAGAAGCTAAAAAGTACTTCTTTTAGAATTTGCAAATGCCCCCTAAAACAACTAGAAAAACCAGAGATGGGCCAAGAACAATAATTATGCACTTGTGCTTTAAAATTATAACCACTGTCCAATAGAAATGAGAAAAATGATATGCAAATCAATCAATAGATCAAACGTATATAAAGCCAAAAGATGATATGCTACAAATTATACATTCCCAGACTTAATCGAGGTATGATAAAGGAGGGCACTGCTCTCACCATGCCTAATTAAGAGAGAATATTTTTACTAAAAAAGTTACTCCCAAATTATGATAATTAAGTCACTAAATACAAACTAAATCATCTAAATTGGTGAGTGAGAAGGGAACAGAAACAATTGAATACACAAAGGCTGTCATTCATTTCTAACTAAAATTAACACAAATAAACAAAAATGGAAAAGCTAGACTCGAGCACGAAAAGGAGGTATAGTTTATATATTAAAAGCAACTACAAAACCAGCCCTGTAGTTTAGTTTAATTACAAAAAGAATCCAGTTGTTTTCAAAATTACAAATACCCCCAAACATTTATTTTTCTATTACAAAATTAGTAAAATATTACAAAACCACCCCTGCATTTTAGTTTAATTACAAAAAGAATCCAATTATTTTCAAAACTACAAATACCCCCTGATATTTATTTTTTTAATTACAAAAGTAGTAACTTATATATTAAAAATAATTACAAAACCACCCGTCCTTTTTTTTCCCCAAAAATAATCCTGAGATTTTATTTAATCTTTCATTTACCCCCTTTAAAAGCAAAACACATTTATAAATTATAACATTTAGCCCATTAATTTAGCCCCTTCACTATCGTACAATTGAATAAAAGGTTTGTCGAATAGAATTTACTAGCAAATGCAGCCAGTTTTCTTCCTGATTTTGATTCCTTCAAATCATCAATAAGTAATTTGGCAAATCAAACTAGTTTGTACTGGGCAAAGACAATTCTTTTCTTTATTCTATGATTATTTCCATATTCAAGCTCCCTTTGAAATCTATTAACTATCCTAATCACACACATCTAATATATGTATCTTTTATTTTTAATATAACGCAACTCTATATGAAGAAAATACCAGAAAATACTCATTTACTTACCCAAATTTCAGCCCATATTTGATCCATCAAGTCACCAGATACATCATCCCACTTCATGTTGATATTAACCCTGTAACGTACCAACTTGCCAAGATCGGTCGTGAATGATGTCGCGTCATCACCAATCGGCTGATCATTATAACCCCATCGATCCATTATCCTTGGTTGTCCGATCTTAGAACTAGATCCTTTGGCAGGTTCCCTCCCTTTTTTTCTTTTCCAAATTGGCAATATTTCTATGTCATCTGTATAAGTAAAAGTATGTTGCTGATCTATATCATCCGAGTGATTCTTTGCACTCTCCGCAAGAATCTATATACTTTCTATGTCATCTGTATAAGTAAGAATCTATATACTTTCTATATACTTTCTATGTCATCTGTATAAGTAAAAGTATGTTGCTGATCTATATCATCCGAGTGATTCTTTGCACTCTCCGCAAGAATCTATATACCTGAAACAATTAACATATCAACATAAATACAACACTAAGTGTATTATTGACAAGTATTTTAACAAAAAATAATTATAACATTTACAAGTAGAATCGAGTCAAATAAAAACTAAATAAACACACATTGGTATTATTTTTATCATTTTCTTATAAGGTGTACAATATTATTTTCATATTATTATAATTATTTATTGATATTACTGAAAATGACAAACTTACAACTTTTAGGATGAGTTTTCAATATTCTTCCAAGTATATTTCGGATGACTTTTTCCTCTAAACATTGTAAAAAATCTGAATTTCAAGACAGGAAATTGAAAAAGAAAATCTAAAATTCAGGTGCATTCGATACCTTCTTCGAATGCAGGATGACTATAAGAAATAGTGTCATATCTGAAATTCAAGTACTCTCGTGTTGTCTTGTCTAAGGCTTGGATCACTCATTCAGAACCTGATTAAAAACAAAACATATGTTGACGAAGAGGCTTAATTAATGATCTAATAAAACAGCTCAAATATGCTTCCTAATTTTTTATTATTGCAGAAAACAGCTAAAAGAAAATTTAAAAGATAATTAATACTAATTTCTTACGGATTAAAAGACTGGTCCCTTTCGGATTTTTTTTTTTTTTCAATTAAAGAAAAATTTTAAATTAAAAGACTGGTCCTTTCCTTCGAATTATTTTGACAATACCCTGATCAAAGAGAGGTTATTTAACTCAATTTTAGAATCCTTATCACATACAATGCAAGTGTTTTGCATATTAGGCAGCATTGGACAAATTGTGCAAGTGATATACACACAGTCTATGGAAAAAAATTGTTAAGACACCATGAATGATAAATCAGCTAACAAATTGATTTTTGTCTTCATAAGAAAATTCTCATATTAATGCATAAGCTAAAAATGGAGTCAACCAGTCAAGTCTTCCAAAGAACTCTTTATTAGTGATGTTTGCAATGTCTGAAGCCTTTTTTTTTTCCTTTTTCAGATTGACCAATCCAAAGTTGCTCAGACATAGTGAAAGAATTATTAGACTCTTGAAAAGCCATAAATTGAAACAACCATAGCATGTCAAATTAAACAAACTAAATAAATTCATGTGGATCTAGATAAGAACTACATAACAATTTAAGTGCATCTGCCATAAAATGTCTATTGTCTTTAATATCCATGGTATTCAAAAGAGTTTCAATTCAACTATAAGTTTAACGATAAACTTGCCAGCATTAAAGACCCCAACAAAAGAATAATGTAAAAGGAATCACGAAATCACCCAATTGGTTTCCAACAAAACAAATATATTCCACAAGCAATATCTTAATATCAGAGATAACTGCATATAAGTAAAAATAAAATAAAAAAACAACCAAATGTGCTTCCTAATTTACACTGGAGGTACCTGCTGTCGATTTATACGACTACCTACAGGTCCTTTTACGATACACTGTATATATCATTTTCCTGTCCGAATTATTACTTACAAATATACCTTCTCTTTTTTTTCACAATAATTTCAAGGCATTTTTCAGAAAGAATCCCGAGTATGTAAAAAATGAATTGTACATCACTGGGGAATCATAGGAATCATATGCCGGTCATTACATTCCAGCTGCTTTTGCGACTCGGTTTCATCACGGTAACAAGAACAAACAAGGGCTCCACATAAACCTCAAAGTATGTTTATTAATGATCTTCATTTATAAGTGTGAACTAATTTCTTGTATACTTATAATTACAGCTGTCATAAAACAGGGAATGGCAATTGGAAACGGAATTACAAATCCGGGGATCCGGTATAAATGATATCCTACTTACGCTTTAAAGATGAACCTAATCAACCAAATTAAACGTGTCCAATTTCTGAGAATAATCTTCTCTATGAACCATTCATAGAGAAACTTAAAGCACAAAACACATCAGACAACTACTGTGATGGGCACCCTTCAATTTCCCACCTTTTATCAAAACACACAGTACACACACACTCGGAGGTAGAAAATGACGGGACTGGAGGGCATCTACAATAATAAAAGCTCAGAAATTTTGATCAATGCCCCAATATATATATATATATGAGTGTATACATATATGTATATATATAATTATAAACCTAAAAAGGCTTGAAAATAAGCGTGACCCACATAAATTATGAACTTTATCCTCCAGAACAAGACGACCCACAAACAGAAATAATGCAAAAACAGCATCACCCATACAGAAAGCACCTTTCTTGGTTCCTTTACATACACAATTACGCGCACAAAAAAAATACAATGCACAAAATATCTCGAGAGAGAGAGAGAATAATACATTTCTTGTCAGAAAATGAATCGACACATTAAACAAGAACAGAAGGGGAAGCAGAAGAATATTCATATGATTGTATGCGATGAACGTGAAAAAAATAGTATTTCAAGGTAAGTAATTTCAAACCATAGATACATTTTGAGTTGCAGTCAGGGTTGAAGAAAAAAACATGGCAGAGGATACATAATAGTGTATTTGCAAAAAGAAAGTACCCTTTTCCTTGCCAGATCTCATTTTCTAAAAAATCAAGAATGTGCCATCAAAACATTTTACATGTAGATATGAAGATGAAGAGTACATGGTCTTTTTTCTAGGCAGGTCATATCTCAATTGCAACAAAACTCGAAAAATAAACACATTAGATAAGAAATCAATTGCAATTTCATCAAAATTTTCAAGTCCCTGATTATAAAAGACCTAATTAGAAATCCCAAAATCAATTGCATAGCAAGAAATAAATTAGAAATCCCAAATCAATTGCTGACAAAACTCAATGACTGAAGAAATATAAGGAGTTGAAAGGGATGAAGTTGATGTCTATATTGATGGACATAATAATAATAGATCTTAACAAAACACATGTAGTATTTTTATACAAAGAAACGACGGTTGGCAACAACCCCAACCAAAACACACAAACATCCTTAAACTTCGAGATCTTAACAAAACACATGTAGTATTTTGAGAATCATCAGATCCTCAAAATTGGATCGTGAATCTGTAGGCGAGAAATTATCTAAAGATCTATGAGTCGGGCTGGACGAAACTGTTTTTGGAGATGGAACAAATTCAGATAAGATAAATTTCTAAGTAATAAACTTCCGCCGATAAAAATCTACGGTGTGTGAATGATATATCTAAGGCTACTGTGTCCCCGTAAACCTAAAAGGAAAATAGGAGAACTCGTGAGCCGACATAAAGACGTGTATAATTGCGTTTTGGAATTCTCGTGCGTATTCATTTCAAAGGGAAAATAAAAATTATAAAATATTTTGATAAGATAATGATAGTATATAATTTGTGTTTTTTTGAAAGTGATCGGTTATAAAATTATTTGGTAAATAAAATTTCAAATAGGATTCACCAAAGTTTTTGTATGGTGAGAACTAATGATGGTGGAAAGATAAAAGAAAAAAAATAAAATAAAGTTTTTGTATGTTAAAAAATTAATAGTAGTTGAGAGAAGATGAGGGAAATAGATGAGAGAGAAACTAGGAAAAACTTTTTGAAGAAAAAAAGTGAGTTATATTTTTTGAATTATAAATAATCATTTGTTTGCCAATTTTTTTTTTTCTAGTAGAAAGAAACCAAAAATTTTAGGTTACCGTCTCATTTTTTAATTTTTCGGGGTAAAATAAAGATTTTGACCATTGTTTTTAGCAACTATGTGTCTTCGATCTGTTATTTATTTGTTAAAACTCTTGTTATACAGTGGAGGTAAAGACAGAGTGATCTCCATAAAACCTCTTTTTTGCCTATAAAAAAATAATTGTAGTAATAGTTACAAAATTTAATATTTAAGAATCGCGAGTAATTCTTTGTATCGGTGCTTAAAATTAATTTCAAATCAGATTATGATTTATATGTTCGTGAAGAGAGCATTTATTTTATGCATAATTAATATTAGTAATAATGACTTTGTGTGTGTGTGTATATAGATATATATATATATAATTTAAAAAATGAATAATTTATGAATACTTATTGATACGTAGCGTTGATCCGATAAGTATATATATATTTATACACACACTTATCGTATCAACGCTACGTATCAATAAGTATTCATAAATTATTCATTTTTTAAATAAAACATTATTGTATCAACGTTCAAATTTAAAATTAAAAAAAATATATAGGTAAATATTCTTATACGTCCGATATAAAATTAGAGAATTAATTAGTTGTTAGTATAAAAGTATATGTTTTCAAAAAGAAGAAAAATATTTTGCTTGTTTTATGTTGTTTTGAATTATGTTAGTATGACTACATTTTTAATAATACGAAAATATATAATTATAGTATATATATATATATATATATATATATATATATATATATATATATATATATATATATATATATATATATATATATAGGGGTGGGTTCACGTGGGAACCAATCCCTGTGTGGGAACTAAAAACCTGCTATATTACATAAGATGCGATGCTATTTATGAATCATGTACATGCTAATAAGATAATAGTAAAAATCAAGGGAACATAAAAATAGCAATATGAAAATATAAATAGCATTTTGCATTATTTAAATTAGCATCACATATAATGTAATATAGCGGTTCCTAAAGTTCCCATATAGGAATTTGGTTCTCACATGATCATAATCTTATATAATATATATATATATATATATATATATATATATACTATATATATATATATATATATATATATATCGTGCCTGCATTCTTAAATTTTTAACACATGACGTGTTCTCGAATCTTTATCATATGTGTCCCATACACATATTAATCTTCATAGATTCAACATTTGGACCTTTTTCCAATATGTAAATATATTTCCTTATTGACTTCTGCCCAATCAAATTGTGATAAATAAGTAAATATTCAATTTCATTGATTCCGGCCAAAAGACGGGTCAGACTATAAGTTGTCAACTTTGATTGAAATGCTTCATGCGACATATTAGTACCTTGATAGTATCTTTTTTTAGATCAATAATGGAAAACATAAACTCGTCACTTTTCCTGTAAGACAAAGATTTGTATGTGATCGTCACTCTACATTTTTACTACATGTTTGGTGGTGTTTCCAGAATCCTGAGAAACATTTTTGTTTATTTATTTTATTTTATTTTTTTGTTAATAATTTTTTATGGTGGGCGTGGATAGTACAAGTGTGTTTCGATGTTTTATTTGGAATTAACGATGTAATATCAATATTGTCTATTGTAATCCTAATGTACTTTGGGTAGTGAGATTATATATTCTTGATGACAATGTTTAGCTTGCATATTCTCTTTTTGAGAAAATGAATATTCTTCCAATGAAACTTTAAACTCATTATTATTTTTTCCTACTACTACTATCTTAAATAGCCAAATGTTTTTGTCAAAATTGAATTAGACAAAAGTACACCTATTATTGAAATGGTGTGAAGAAAATTGAAAGAATGTAGCACAAATAACTGTTATGAAATGCTGTGAAGAAACTGAAAGGACAAGAGGAGGAGACAAATGTGTGCACAAGATTTTTCTATTCTTACTCTTCTTCTTAATCATTCTACTAATATTAATCGATCCACAACACCAAGAAATCGATGACTCTAAAACTGGCCGTCAACCTACTGATGATGCTGGAGAGCCCAGCCATAGGGTAGCTCCTCTATTCAGAAACCAATGATCATCATCGGCCCTTAAAACTAACTTTCACCAGTTGGACTGAATTATCGTGATATGTTTTTTCTTGTAATCATCTTTTTGCTTGTAAGATCTGGACTTGGATTAATTTATCTTGATATCTACGTCTCCATCGAATTTTCATATACACCTACTGAATTCAAATCAAGAGTCAATGTATTGTATTATTTCCCTTTTTCTTTTGTAGTTGTCATGAACTTAATTAACAAGTGGGTTTCATTTTGTTACTTACCTTCACTACAAAAAACAACGAATTATCGAGGGAAAATTTTCATCAGTAATATCGATTTTTTCTTACCAAGTGTAATATCGAGGGATTTATCACTCTGTACTTATACCATCAGTGAATCTCTCGATATATCGGCGACAATGTTTACCGCCACAATTGCCGAACACAATATCGAGGGAATTCATACCGAGTAAAACATTCTCTCTGTATATCCAATATTTCAATGAGAATTAAGAAACAATATTGAGGGTTGTCAAGATCTACTCGGTAATAGCGAGAGATTTTTGAGGCCCTCGGTTTTGTTTTTTGAAATAAAAAAAACCAGACATGTTTATATGCCCTCGATATTTTTGAAATTAAAAATAAAATATAATAGCATCAAAATAGACCATATGTGTCATTTTCATTCTTAGAATATAGTTAACCTGATTTAAATATATAATTATAATCGAACATATTTTTATTGACATGTATCGTGTAATATTGATAGTATGTGTGATACGATCAATCTTATGTTACACTATATATATCGATCGAATTTTTAGAAATAGCATACGTAATTAATGAAATCTTGTTATTTTCTTAAGATACAACGAGATTATTTTTCTTATTTTAAAACCACAAAAAATACTAATTGATCGATAATTATATATATATATATATATATATATATATATATATATATATATATATATATATATATATATATATATATATATATATTTATTTATAAAATAAAAATACGGAGGGCGTATATATGCTCTCGGTGTGTGTCAAAATACCCACGGTATTACCGAGAGTATTTCCATATCCTTTAGTAATACCGAGGGCTTACAAAGCCCTCGATATATCTGGAAGTTAAAAAAAGAAAAAAGAAAAATATCGAGGGCTTCCAAATGCCCTTGATAAAACACCGAGGGCATCCAAATGCCTTCGGTATTACAAAGGGGACTTTGATTTCCTTCGGTAATACCAAGGGCAAATGAATCCCTCGGTATTTTTCGAAAATTAAAAAAATATAATAACATTAAAGTAAACCATATAGTGTCATTTTATACAATTAAAATATTATTAACCATTTAATATATGATTATCATCGAACATATTTTTATTAACGTGTGTCGGTTGATATTGATAGTCTGTAAGATACAATCGATCTTACGTTATACTATATAGATTGATCAAATTATTCAATTGTATACGTAATTAATGAAATCTCATTATTATTTTAAAGATACCACGAGATTTATTTCCTTGTTTTAAAATTTTCCACTAGTACAAAAATAGGATTCTAGAACAAACATTCCAGAACGCCTCAGGAAACGGTGTTCTTAAATGTCAGGCGGTGGCATTTTTGTAATAAAAGTGTCACATACTAGAACGTCTTTTTTAAAGACGTTCTGGTATACTGGATATCCAGAACGTCGTTAAAAAGATGTTCTGGTAGATTAGATATCCAGAACGTCGTTAAAAAAGATGTTCTGGTATTTTAAATATCAAGAACGTCATAAAAAATGACGTTCTGGTATTTTAAATATCGAAAACGTCTTTAAAAAGATGTTCTGGAATGTTGTACTATTTAGAACGCCTCTCTCAAGGACGTTCTGGATTAAAATTCACCTTTAATTAATTAATATCACAAAATTCATTTCATCCCTTTCATCTCCCACGCTCACCCGCTCCTCCGAAAGAAACCCTCCCACTTTTCCCAATTACCACCGGCCAATCTTCCAATCACCACCACCACCAGCTGTAATCACAACCGGAAGCTCTGATTCTCCCCCGATCTCCTCCGACTCAACCCCCACCGACAACCCTCAACCTACAATCGCCACCACAACCCGCCACCATCAACCTGTTATCGCCACCCCCCCGACAACCACTGAAGCCAAATCTCTATCTAAGCACTGATCATTCTGTTATTTAATACCGAACGCAGTAGACCGCCATCCAGATCCGCCCGCCATCCGACAGATTCCACGGCCTCCTCAACATCGTCGCCGCGGTGCACTATTCCTAGAGTTATCCAGTTTTGGAGTGAGTCTCCGCCGTGAGTTTTCGAGATCTGATGGAGAAGAATGAGCGCGAGTTGCACCGGCTGCGAAGGCTGAGCCGCGTCGGATCGAGGCAGAGCCAGAAGTCCTCTAGCGGAGAATCTTGTGATTTTCTCAACGTCACAGACTCGACGACATGATACGGTGACTTGGGTTCTTATTTTTTTAATTATTATTTTAGTTTTCCATTTTGACCTTTTGTGTATTCCGAATTTGGGAAATTTACAAGAAGATTTTGGGGATTTTGACGCTTACTAATATTAAACCCTAATTTCTATTTTTGGGAATTTACGTTGTGCGTTTCTGTTGTATTCTTCTATTTCTGGGGCATGTGAGCTTGTGTTTCATTGAGGTTATTTGAGGGTTGGGCCACCTTGTTTTTATTTTTTTTACAGCGATTTTTAAGTTTTGTGTCGTGATTTCTATTGATTATTGAACATTCTAATGTTTCTGCTTTTTACTGTCGAGCTTTAACGTGGTTAATGGCTTTGTTATATTCTCTCTGTGTTTGTGCAAAGCTATTCGAGTGGGTAATATTACTTTGTAAACCTTTGATTTCATTTGGCCGAAATACCGGAAAAGATTATATATGTTCGGACTCTCTTTCTCACAAGCCCGTAACTTTGTCATTGGTCGTGAATAACTACATATGATTTTCACGAGCAGGTCAGCTTGCTTGGAAATGATTTTACATACAGTTGAGAAAAATCTCAAATATATGTGCAGCCTTAGTGTAGGTCTATGGACACTACCAACTGGTTGGGATTTTTTTCCTTTTTTTTATTGAAGCAATAAAGTTTGATTTATTTTATGCAATTTGTTGCTAGATGTTTGCTGATCTGAGGTGTTCTCCCTCGTTGGCACGTGCTGGGGTTCAGGGGTTAATGTGGAATTCTAGAAACGACCAAGGAGTGATTATTAACTTTTTTTGTCTTTATGGTGTAAGCTGATATGCTTAATGGTCCATTGTAAAAACAGGAAATGGGAATAAGGATGGACTTTACTCTGTTCTTCTCAGGGATTATGGTTCACATGCTGCCGCTGGTTACATGAAACGGTTAGCAAAGTTAAGGTGAGATTATAGCAGATTCAAATGTATTTTTAATGCTGGGAAAATGAAAATTACCAACCAATTTCATCCACTGATATTGTATTGGGGTTGGATATCGTCACTAGTCGAAAAACCATTTACTTGTATTCGTGTTCTGATCTCTCAACATATTAGTTGATGCTGCTTGATTTAGAGATTTTGTTTTTTAAGCGGCCGTATGATTTAATCATCTATTGTGTCAATTCAAAGTACATCCCCTTAATCAGAACCCAAATGTTAGTTTTTTAGGATACTTTTTTTTTAGTTTTTCTTAAGGTTTTTCAATTATTTAGAAAGGTGTGTGTGTGTGTGTGTGTGTGTTATTTATTTATTGGGTTATTACCCATTTTACTTTTTACTTTTAATTAGCTTCCCCCCCCCCCCCCCCCCCTCCCTTTTTCTAGATTTTTAGCTAGTTCAGTTTTTTTAGGGTTCTTTAATTTATTTGGTATTGTTATTCATTTTCCTGTACTCTAAATTATTTTTTAGGAGACCCACCAAACGGTTATAAATGTCCTTTTTGTTTCATGTTTCTGTTTCTCATTTTAAATTTTTTTGTCTCCGTTTCCCAAATATCAATATATTCACCTCTTTCTTATTTCTGGAAGCTAATAATTTATGTTGATGAGCATTTTACTAAAGTTGTACATTATTGGAGATGAGCTGAGACAAATTATATAATCACAATATAGAATTAATAGGCTGATGGAATGCCATTTATTTTTCAACCGATATACCCGACAAAGAGAGGGACCCCACTAAACCCGGGTCGACGTCTGAAATCAGCCGAAAGAAGCTTCAAAACATCGACAACTTAGTCCAGAAGCTCAGATGGCTCAACCCGACCCACGACGAAGCACGTAACGATTACATCGCCTCGCTATGTGAGAACACTAATCCGAACCACAGATACATTTCCGAAATTCTGTTGAAAAACTGAGTTATAGATTTTAGAATTTGACTTTAACGATTTTAGGTGATAATATTCATCAAGAATAAAAATTTGATTGAATTTGTTTTAGATGAGTGGAAGCGTATATTTATAAACAAATTTGTTATGGAACATTTGGTAGATGAAATAACCTTCAAGATTACTTGGCTATGTGTTGGTTTCCTTGTGTTCACATAGATGTAAAAATTGATAATGAATAAAATTATAGTAACATAATTATTGTGATAATGGGCCCTATTTTGTTAATGGGAACTTTATATTCTTGGTTTTTGTTCTTGAGCAAATGGCCAATATTGTCTCTTTTTGGTATTCTTCTCATCCTTTTCTTCTTGTTTAAATAATTTGTCTAAAGTTCTTGAACGTTGTGTTGATAGCCATTTGACTTTATGTTGGGAAAAAAGTCATTCTATGGTTATGAGCGGTATTGTTCTCGGTCATATTGTGTCTAGTAGGGGTCTAAAGGTGGATAACGCAAAAGTTGATGTCATTGAGAGTCTACTTCCTCCCATGAATGTAAAGGGCATATGAAGTTTTTTAGGGCATGCAGGATTTTATAGACGATTCATTAAAGATTTTTCAAAAATTAGTCGCCCGTTATGTCAATTGCTTGGTCTTGATGTGCCCTTTGTGTTTGATGATTCATGTTTGAACGTGTTTAAACTACTTAAATCAAAATTAACTACGGCTCCTATGGTCGTTCCCCTAAATTGGCCCCTCCCTTTTGAAATAATGTGTGATGCATCGAACGATGCGATGGGGGTCATTTTGGATCAACGAGTGGATGGTCTTCTCTGTGTCATTTATTGCTCGAGTCTTATGTTGAATGAGGCTCAAAGAAACTATACCACCACCGAGAAAGAACTTTTGGCCGTGGTGTTTTCACTTGAGAAATTTTGGTCGTACATAATCGGGTCTAAAGTCATTGTTCATAGCAATCACGCAGCTCTCCGTTACCTTTTTAACAAAACTCATAGTAAGCCGCGTTTGATCCGATGAATACTTTTGCTTCAAGAATTTGATGTCGAAGTTCAAGATATAAAGGGTTGTGAAAACATAGTTGCGGACCATCTGTCTCGCTTGAGTATAGAGGGAAATGTGCATGTGCATGAATGTATCAATGATTCATTTCCTTATGAATCCACATATGCTATTTCTTCTCACCCCACCCCTTGGTTTGCTAACATCGTTAACTATCTTGCTTGTGGCCATCGTATTATCCTTCCAAGAACGGTGATTAACACAAATTTGTCTTGATTTTAGTTAGTATTTTAGCTCATTTTTATTGTTGATTTCGGTGAAAGTTGGATAGATTGAGCATATTTTCATAATTTCTTATCTCTAACTTATTTTATCATATTTTAATTAATTTTATATTTATTTTAAGTATTTTGAGGTATTTATATTATTACGTAGTCAAGGATGGGCCTACAAGTGGAGTTTCGGCGAAAACGAGCCTTGATTTGAAGTATTTAAGCTGACACTGGGTACCAGTAATTAGGTGCTAAGTTGGTGAATTAAATATTGAAGGATGATCCATAGGAGTTGCACGAAGAAACGAGACACAAAACAAGTGAATTGGTGAAGAAATGACAGTTTTGGGCCTTCTAGAAGGAATGTCTCTGGGCTCAACCGGTATAGAAAGCTGGGCTGGCAGCACCTCCTGATTCTGGGCCTTCTAGAAGGGTCGTTTCTGGGCTCAACCGGTATGGAAAGTGCTGAACGTCCTTGAAGGGGCTGTAACCCTAATTTTGACCCCTTTTCCAAGCCACCTACACCTACAAATACCCCCCACCCCTCACATTCGAAAATACACATTATTCCTAGGGTTTCTAAGGCCTTTTGGGGGTTGACAACCCCAAGAGTGCCATTTTATTTTCTTAGTTTCTCTTAATAATTCTTAGTTTTAAATTCTTAGACTTTAGATTAATTTAGATTCAAGATTTCGTCGTGGAACGCTGCCTATTTTCTTTGTTTAATTAGTAAGTACTTATATCTTATGCTCTTTAATTTAGTTCACATGCTTTCAATTAGTTTAATTAAATCTTTTAGAATAATTATTGTTTCCATGACGAATTGTGATTATGATTGTGTTGGGATTGTGATGTTGAGATTGATTATTATTATTAGCTAGATCTTATGGGTCTAGAGCCTAGATTCGTTCTGAACCATCAATTGGGACTCCCAAGCGATCGTGGAGACGAATCAAAAGCTCTAGAACCCTAGTTTTCTTAAATCGTTTTAAAAATCTTTTAATTAATTTTCTCTTAGAATAAGTAATTTCTAGATTTAATTTAATTGCTCATAGTTTAGATAATCTTTAGATTTAATTAATTAGTTCATAGTTTAATTAATCCTTAGATTTAATCTATTGCCTTAGTTTAATCTTTAGTTCTTAAAATAATCAAACAAAACCCCCCCTTGTCCGCGTGTTTAGATTAGTTTTATTTTTATTTTCTTATTCGTGAAAACAAACACAAAATGAACTTTCGGATCTATCTTTCCTCTGAGATCGACACGAGTCAACTTACCCACCTACAAGTGATCCCGTTCTCTTGCGGGTGAACTTTTTAAAATTGACAACTTTAAATAAAAATAGGTGCGGAAAAGTTCGAATCAAAATTTTGGCGCCGTTGCCGGGGAAGGCTAAAGGTTGTGATTTTTGTGTTTGCTCTTCGTGACCTCTATTTATATTTATATTTATATTTTATTTTATTTTTTTCGTTTATCTTTAGTAATTATGTATGATTTATCTTTGTGTTTGTTTTTATTATTTTCCGCTGGTACGTTTAGTCTTGTGCGTTGAGTGTTGTGTATGCAAGGTACATCTCTCGACACCTAGGTTCAACAACCCAAAAAATTTTAAAAAAAATGGTTGAATACGGTATAACGTCCGATTGGCGTGGCTTTCGACCGGCCATTCCATTGAGCATCGCAATGCAAATTACTATCCTGACGAGTACGACCAAAAGTACCTCCCGATTTTTCATGGGCTTCGGAGCTAGGATCCGCTAAAATTCATCCAAAAGTACAAAGACATCACCCAGAATTCCCCTCTTCTTGGGCTTACTAGAGATCAAGTAAGGATGCGACTTTTCCCTTTCACACTAAAGTATCGGGCAAAGAAATGGTTAAATTATGCAGAGCCCGATTCTTTGCGAACGTGGGATGAAGTATATGATAAATTCATGTGGTAGTTCTACGCACCTAATGTAGTATGTGATCGTTTTGGAGGCCGAGGGCATTTAGCGAATACATGCATAGTACTATTTGACGATGAGCCACAAGAGGAAATTGTCATCGTGCAAACTTATGCAAGTTATGATTCTTATGTCCCTCCCGAAATGATTCCTTCCTACCCGAGCTATGAAGTTTACCAACCAAATGATCAATTAGTGGTGGAGCAGAAAGACCAAGGAGCTAAGATGATTAGAGTTCAAGACGACATCGTGCCATTGACCAAACTCGAAGATGACCCTTTTGAGTCTATGCGTCAAGCTGGTGAGTCAATGCGTCAAAGATTTGAGAATATGGAGATGATGCTAGCTCAAATGATAGCTTCTGTAATCGAATTATCGAACGAGGGGGACAAGGTACCAGTTCTTGATGTTGTGAAGCCCCTTTTGGTGGTAGAAGATTCATGCTCGAGTACGTGTTTAGAAGAGGATGAGTGTAAAGAAGAGGTTTTGGAGAGTTTAGATGAAAACACTTCCCCTGTGCTAATCGATGAGACTTTGGACAATGATATTGGGGCATTGCCATTGGAACTTAATGTAGATCTTACGAATTCAAGTTTTCTTAATTTTTATGAAGGAAATGAGATGGAGCCAAGTTTGGGAGAAATGAATATGGAGGATGAAATTGGCGATATGGTGGAGATCGCCCCTCTTGCGCCTTTCGAGGATTTCATGGATGGTGATGAGGAGGTGTTGCCATTGGAGAACCTAATCAACGATGGAGATTCATGCCCAATCGAGCTCAATAGGAATGGAGATGTTGCGTTGCCAATTGTAGAGAAGGCGGTGGACGAATTCTTAGAAAAGGTAGTGATGACCGAATCTCATGTCGTTCCACCCGAACCGTTGTTGAATCTTCCTTTTGGAACAGTGGAGAAATTATTAGAGAAAGGTAAGATTATTGAGCCTCATACTGTGCCACCCGATGCTTTAATTGATGCCAAGATGAAGGTGGTGGTTGAGGTAGTCGAAGAGATTCCCCCTCCCCTATGCCATTATATAGATTTTAATATTTTTCAAGTTTTTGAGGGGGATGCCAAAGGAGTTAAGGAGTTCAGAGTGTTCGAGGGAATTGTCATTTGTTCGATGGATTTCCTAGTCTTTAAGAAGATCGAGGATCACCCTGTGCTGCTATTAACATTTGATATGTTCGTGGTGATAAATTATTCGCTTTTTCGACCTCCGAAGAGAATTAGTGTTTTGATTCTACGACTTGCTGCCCGTGCCCGTCTTGGTGATTTAAATTACCTATGCTTACTTTTGGAGAACACTAAGGCGTGGCACGATCGTCATTTATTTTTGGATCCGGGATAGCATTGTCCGTAGAAGGCGTCGAGCTTTCGACGTTAAACAAGCGCTTCTTGGGAGGCAACCCAAGTGTTTGATTTCTTTCTTTCCTTAGCTTTTATTTTTATTTTTATTTTTATTTCTTTTATTTTATTAGTTGTGCGGTGTTGATGTGCAGAAAAAGTTGAGAAATTTGCCAATGATGGTTAATCAAGACATTTCCAATCACGGGATTCACTACGAGTGTTGATTGCACATAGTTATTTGGAGAAACTCGACCATTAATTTTCAGGGATGTTTTCTTACTCCTTTCCTCTTTTGATTTGTTTTTCTTTATATTTATGGCAATCGGGAGATTTCCGAGTTTTTAGAGGGGGGATGGTTGAGCGTAATTTATATTATATTCTTTAAAAAAATGTGCAATTTTTAAATTTTTTTTACCGTGATTGATTACTATTTCCGCGCTGAATTGTGTTTGTATGGCTTGCCTGTCGAAGTTGACTACGTATGATTTGATGTTCTTGTCTTTGAGCGTGTATAAGTGCATAAATTTTTCAAAATTTATATTTATATATTGTAAAATAGTACTTGGACGCAAATAATTTCGCAAAGCCTTAAAAGCAGCGTCAATTCAAAACCTTTTCATGCAAAAAGCCTATGAGTAGCCTAAGTGATTATCATCTTTGCATGTACTTGAATAAGTTTCAGTCTTGATATCTCTTTGAAACCGCTTTGTGTAGTTGACTTCGAAAATGACGTTAAGGCACAGAAAAAACCCTATTTCCGGCCATATCCATATAATTTTAGCCACTATAAATTCTGAATGAGCCAATCATAGCCAAATTATCCATGCCTATAGACTCGAGTGATTTTATTGAGTTGACCCCTACAAACCCATTAAAAGCGTGGGGTAGGAGTTCGTTATTCTTATTGGTTATTAGTGTCTTGGAGATTTTATTAGAAATTTATGATTTTTATATTTTTATAATTAAGGACCACCATCCGAAAAAAAAGGAAAAAGAAAAAAAAAAGAGAAATAAATAAAAGTAGAATAAAATAAAAAAATAAAAAAAAAGAAAAAAGAAGAAGAAGATGGTGAATTGTGTTGAATTATTGTCTTACGCGCTAATAAAGGCTTAGTGTTTATTGTTTATTTTTATGAAGCCTAATATTTAAAGGCATGAGTTGTATAGAAGCCATATAATAAGCTTCAATTGTGTTTAAGTGGTTTGAGCTTCAAGTCGGTTTTAGCGTTTCGAGTTGAGAAATAGCCTAATTTAAAGGCTACGTTATGAGTGATTAGTGAGGTTTTTTTTTTTTTTTGAACGAGGTGAAGCAAATTGCTTCGTGATTAGAATAGGTTTGGTGAGTTATTGATCACGTTAGATCGTGAGTTAGCCACACGACTTATATATTCCATACCCGTCCAAAGAGCCTTACATTACAACCCGAAAAGACCTTTTCCGATTCTTTGTTGATAACACACTTAATTTGCGATTGAGAAGAGATTTATTTTTGGTTCTTGTTCATTGTACTTGTATTTGTATGATTTGAGCGTAAACACGTCCCCATATAAAAGTTCTTGAGTGCTTTGAGCGAACACCCCTATATATTTCCCTTTGAGAGGATACATGAATTTGATTTTGGAGATGATAAAGTAATAAGGGTGGAGTGTTTAAAGTTGAGTGACATGTATCTATATTTTTAAAATTATTTATGTAGCACGACACGACTCTTTGCTTGAGCTTATTTCATTCTTGTTATTCTTTTGAAATTATCATTTGTTCGAGGACGAACAAACCAATTAAGCATGGGGTATTTGATTAGCACAAATTTGTCTTGATTTTAGTTAGTATTTTAAGCTCGTTTTTATTGTTGATTTAGGTGAAAGTTGGATAGATTGAGCATATTTTCATAATTTCTTATCTCCAACTTATTTTATCATATTTTAATTAATTTTATATTTATTTTAGATATTTTGAGGTATTTATATTTTTACGTAGTCAAGGATGGGCCTACAAATGGAGTTTCGGCGAAAACGAGCCTTGATTTGAAGTATTTAAGCTGACACTGGGTACCAGTAATTAGGTGCTAAATTGGTGAATGAAATATTGAAGGATGATCCATAGGAGTTGCACGAAGAAACGAGACACAAAACAAGTGAATTGGTGAAGAAATGACAGTTTTGGGCCTTCTAGAAGGAATGTCTCTGGGCCCAACGGTATAGAAAGCTGGGCTGGCAGCACCTCCTGATTCTGGGCCTTCTAGAAGGGTCGTTTCGGGTCTCGACCGGTATGGAAAGTGCTGAACGTCCTTGAAGGAGCTGTAACCCTAATTTTGACCCCTTTTCCAAGCCACCTACACCTATAAATACCCCCCCCCCTCACATTCAAAAATACACATTATTCCAAGGGTTTCTAAGGCCTTTTGGGGTTGACAACCCCAAGAGTGCCATTTTATTTTCTTAGTTTCTCTTAATAATTCTTAGAATTTAGATTTAATTTAGATTCAAGATTCTCGTCGTGGAACGCTGCTATTTTCTTTGTTTAATTAGTAAGTACTTATATCTTATGCTCTTTAATTTAGTTCACATGCTTTCAATTAGTTTAATTAAATCTTTTAGAATAATTATTGTTTCCATGATGAATTGTGTTGGGATTGTGATGTTGAGATTGATTATTATTATTAACTAGATCTTATGGGTCTAGAGCCTAGATTTGTTCTGAACCATCAATTGGGAACTCCCAAGCGATCGTGGAGACAAATCAAAGCTCTAGAACCCTAGTTTTCTTTAATCGTTTTAAAAATCTTTTAATTAATTTTCTCTTAGAATAAGTAATTTCTAGATTTAATTTAATTGCTCATAGTTTAGATAATTTTTAGATTTAATTAATTAGTTCATAGTTTAATTAATCCTTAGATTTAATCTATTGCTCTTAGTTTAATCTTTAGTTCTTAAAATAATCAAACAAAACCCCCCCTTGTCCGCGTGTTTAGATTAGTTTTATTTTTATTTTCTTATTCGTGAAAACAAACACAAAATGAACTTTCGGATCTAGCTTTCCTCTGAGATCGACACGAGTTAACTTACCCACCTACAAGTGATCCCGTTCTCTTGCGGGCGAACTTTTCAAAATTGACAACTTTAAATAAAAATAGGTGCGGAAAAGTTCAAATCAAACGGAAGAGATTTCTTTCAGTTTGTAGGAATCACTTTTTGGTGGACCCGTTCCTTTTTTGATTTTGGAAAGACATCATTATTCGAAGATGCATCCCCGAGGACGAGCAAAGAGTATCTTATCTTTTTTCCATGATCAGCAATGTGGCGGCCATTTCGGAGGACAAAAGACCACTTTCAAAGTCCTTCAGTTGGGACTTTATTGGCCAATGCTATTCAAGGATGCTCACGAGTTTTTCAAGTCCTATGACCGATGCCAACGAACAAGAAATATTATAAAGAGGAATGAGATGCCAATGACGAGCAATCTTGTGGTTGAAATTTTTGACGTATGGGGCATCGATTTCATGGGACTATTCCCGCCATCTTTTGGGTACGAGTACATACTAGTCGTTGTTGACTACGTGTCCAAAGGGATTAAAGCCATCCCCACCAAGACATGCGACGCCAAGGTTATACTGAAACTCGTACAAAAACATTTTCAGTCGGTTCGGGTTCCCGAGAGCCATCATCGGTGACGGAGGCACCCATTTCTGCAATAAATCATTCGAAAAATTAATGGCAAGATAAGGTGGCCACAGCTTATCATCCTCAGACATCGGGACAAGTCGAGATGAGCAACAAGCAAATCAAGGCCATTCTTGAGAAAACTATTCAATCGAGCTGTAAAGATTGGTTGGCTAAGCTCATAGACGCTCTTTGGGCATACCGAACGGCGTACAAGACGGTTTTAGGAACTAGCCCTTATCGGATGGTATATGGAAAGGCGTGTCACCTTCCAATCGAGATGGAGCACCAAGCCTATTAGGCTATTCGAGTTGTTAATTTCGATTTGATGCAAGCCAGCAATGTGCGGGGGCTACAACCTAGAGAACTCGACGAGATACAAAATGAAGCTTACAAGAATGCTGACATATACAAGAGAAAAGTGAAGATTCAACACGATAAGAAGCTCGTCACTAAAGGCCTTAAAGCCGATATGAAAGTTTTACTTTACAACTCTCATCTCCACTTATTTCCCGGGAAACTCAAGTCACGATGGAGTGGCCCCTTTATAGTCAAAGATGTGATGCCATATGGGGTGGTGAAACTGGTCAACGAGAAGACCGAAGAGAATTTTCAAGTCAATGGTCATCGCGTTAAACCGTATTTTCAAGGACCGAGATTGATTCACACTGAGGAGACTGAAGCTCTGAACGACCCATCTATTGCCTAGCCAACACGAGTTCGTCAAGCTAGTGATGTTAAACAAGCACTTCTTGGGAGGCAACCCAAGTATTTCGTATCCTTTTCGAAATCTCTTTATATTTTATCTCTAACCTGGCTTTTGTTTTCATTTTTTTTGTGTTTTGATTTATTTTCCTTTGTTCCGATGGTTTTCCTTTTTATCAGTATAGTTGGGAGAGTCGTGTCGAGAGAGAAAGATGATTGGTCACCTCTTGAAACAATTTCACACAGGTCTGGACTTCTACTTGAAGAACGATGATCAAGTGAATGAAAATAAGGTGCACGGAGCAACTGTCGATCGACGGCAAATGTCGACGCAGCATCGACGCCACCTTACTGATGGTGTTGATCGACCACCACACCGATGACATGTCGACGAAGCTCTATGTCCAACCCGTCGATCGACACCATTGGCGATGAAGTCTTTGTTCATTCCATCGACACTCTATTGACCGACGCCTGGGTTGATGGAACTCTCTATCCAACCCGTCGACAAGTCATCGATCGATGCAATTGGATGAAAAAGTCTTTGTCCGAGCCGTTGACACTCCGTCGATTGATGCCTGAGTCGACGGAACTCTCTATCTAGACCATCGACCCGGATCCAGCTCGACCACAGACTCTAAAACCCAGATTTTGGACTTGGTTTGCCCGACTCGGCCCGAGCCGCGTCCTGACTCTATAAAAGGTCTCCTTCCCCTCTTCATTCTCACTTCATCCCAAACAACATAAAAATGGTCCTTTTCTCTTCTCTTCTCTTCCACAACAAAACTCTTTCTAATTTCTCATTTTTCGGCGATTGCCTCTGTTTTCCGGCGACACTCCAACCAAACTCATCTAATTCCGGAGGATTACTATCATCATTTCCTTATTTCCTCATCCTTTCTCCAACATAAACAAAAAGAGGGGGCTACATTTACGAATTTACATTCCATGCCCGAGGTCATTCGCTAAAACCGACTCGTTGTGCTTAATTATTCATTGTTGGTTGGGTTGGTGTGCCTTTTTCTCAAGTTTCTCCCAAACTCTTCACTTTTGAAACACGCACGTCAAGTGTTCGATAAAAGTCCCCATAGAACCTAAGCTTCAAACTTTCCTTTCCTTTAGATCCATATTTGATCCTATACTTGTCAATCATGTCTCGGCCGGGTAAACGAAAGGATATTTTGGGGAAATACGGTGCCCCATTCCCAATTTACTCGAAGGAAGAAGGGTCAGTTTGTACATCAATCCAAGGTTAGGAATTTACGTCGCATCGGATGATTGATGTCACCTAAATAGAGGAGGAGGCCCAAGAAGGTTCGGACCATCACGACGACGTCCTTCGATACATCGAAGGACTCGAGTGCACTACGTTCGCCTGGATGCACCTTCTCGGTTATCGCAAACTTATACTCAAGTTCTTTACCACCTTGAATTTCTTCGTCGATAACACGTTCACTTGACGACTTGGCGGCAATGAAATCCGGGGACTTGAGTGCCTCTTTGAAGAATTTTTCGGTTTACCGAGCAATGGCGTCCACCCTTTACCTCAAGAAGATGAATTCGACATCGCCTCCTTTTGGGCCAAGGTAATGAGGGGTAATCCGGGTAATTGCACCAAATTTCAATGTATTAGGATTCGAGACAACGCCGTTTATGTCGCTTACTAAATCTTAGACCACGTGGTTTTTTGCAAGTAAGAGGCCACTAATGCGACCAAGTCGGAACTCTTCGTGCTTTGGTGCTTGCTTAATGATCTTCGACCTCGACTCTACCCCCTCATTTTAAAAGGAATCCATAACATCGTGGAGAAGAAGCCGAGCAATAGAATGCCGCTCCTTTTGTTGCCCCGTTCATGATCGGTCTCGCCCGTCACTTCGGGTATGACCCAACCGACATCAGATCTTTGGCACTTGGAAACCTTGCTCTCCTGATGGGCCCACGCTGCACATTAACTCGCGGTCGAGACCTCGGGCATGGTGGATCTTCGTCTCGGCACACCGAGGAAAATGAGGATGTAACCACACACACCGAATTGGACCCAAACCCCAATTGGGATTGATTCTTTGAAAAGAATTGGGATTTCTAGATGTGGATGTTCGAGAAGCTCCAGCTTCTTGATGAAAAGATCGACAAAAATCACGAAAGCAATAGTCGAAGCTTTTAGAAGCTAAACTCTCATCTTTCCTGGCTCGAAGGGCATTTCGTCGAAGCCTTCCCCTCTCATGCAAGCGAGTCCCAGCCGGAGATGGACCTTCGTGACAACCCTTCCGCCGAGTTTAAAAAAAACTAATGTTTCTGTTTTTCTTTTGTGTTTTTGTTTTCTTTTCTTACAAACTTATTTTTAAAAGTAGGTACAGAAAGTTCAATTCAGGGTCCCTTCATGCTCTGATTGACTTTTGATATCTTCGTTGTGATCGACTACTTGTTTTCAGCCTCCGAAGCTAGTTGAGGTTTTCCCTTATCTCATCATAGAACCTGCTTTCTGTGCCCGCCTTGGTGATTTTCATCACTCGTTCTTTCTTTTGGAGAATACCTAGGCTTGGCAAGACCGTTACCTATTCTTGGATCCTGGATAGTGTTGCTCTTATTAGTTGTCGAGCTTTGGACGTTAAACAAGCGCTTCTTGGGAGGCAAACAAGGTTCTTATTTTTCTTTTCTCTTATTTATGATATTTTGGGAGGATTGGTCAAAGTTTGAGGCCTTTTTATGCAAACCCAGAGACATATGTTGAAGGATCTAAAGTTTTGGCTCGAGGAACGATGTTCAAAGAGGCAAAATTGAGGCCCTGCAGAATACTCGTCGATCGATGAGGGAGTCGACGCGACGTCGAACAAATGCCAAATGCAAGCATGATCGACGCCATGGTCGACGGAACTCTTTGTCCAACCCGTCGACGGACCGTAGATCGACACCATGGTCAACGGAGCTCTTTGTCCAACCCGTCGACGGTCCATCAATCGACACCATGGTCGATGGAGCTCTCTTCCCCGACCGTCGACGGTCCATCGATCGACGCCATAGTCGATGAAATCTCTGTCCAACTAGTCAATGGGCCGTCGGTCGACGCCGCTGTCGACGCCGACCCAGAAGAACCGGCCCGTTCACTTAGATCCATTTTTAAAAAAAAGAGTACAAAAATTCCAAAAACTTTACACGTCAAAATTTTCCAAATATTTTCTTACCTCTTTTTATCATGTTTTCAAATAAAATTTACAAATAAATTTAATTTTTTTTAAAAAAATATATAATTAATTAATAATAATAATAATAATAATAATAATAATAATAATAATAATAAAAATCAAATTCTTTTGTTTGTTATTTTTGTTCAAGTCTTTTGGTTTCTTGTGTTCTTTTTTAAAAAAATTGAAAATTTTCAAAAAAATAAAAAAATATTTTTCTTGTGTACATTTTGATGTTTTTAATTTTATGTTTGAGTCTTTGTGTTTGTTGTTTTCCCCTTACCCTTTTTGTAGGTTCCTCTTGACTCTACCACCCGTTGGATGAACTTCACGCTCGACTCATCATCACAAGCGCGACTATAGGGACGTATCTCTCTCTTCTTCCCTTTTACCGTATTTTATATTATTTTATGTGCAATGTGGGCATTGCATGGTTTATATGTGTGTGTGGTGGGTGGGTGGGTGGGGGTTGTCCTTGTTTAGTAATTTCTTTCGTATGCTTGCTTGTGTATATGATTTGAGTTGTGTGGATTGATATTAGTTAGAACCTTGACGAAGTGACGTGGTTAGATGCTTTGGTTATGTTGTTTAGATTTTTTTTCAACATTAGTGTAATTGTGGGGCATGAAGTGTAGGAAACCTATGAAGTGTTTTGACTTTGCTCTATTTGTGCAATTTTCGAGAGTCGAATACTCTCTACTAGCCCCATTTTCAAATGCCCTCTATAGGAATTTTTGTAAATTTCTCATTTTATTTTTGGAAACGTTAAAAACTCCACGTGCTTATCGGAAATCTTTGTGAGTTGCATTTAGCAACAAGTGATTGGAGTTAATGAACTCTCATTTTTGAGTTGTAAGTACCGTGTTCGTCTAGTACCTCGCCTTTATGGGTACTTATCAAAAAAAGAAAAAAAAAGAAAAAAGAAGAAGAAGAAGAAGAAGAAGAAGAAGAAGAAGAAGAAGAAGAAGAAGAAGAAGAAGAAGAAGAAGAAAAAATGGTACAAGAAGAGAAATCCTTGTAAAAGTGAAGTGCATATAATAAGTCGTGCAACCCTTGTACGCATTTTTGTTTTTATTTTTTTAGATTTTATTGTTAAAGAGGTGCATAGATGATTTTGCTAGTAGGGTGCCGACTTAGTGGTTTGAGAGTGAATAGATCTTGGTCAAGGCATGGATGGGGATATGCATGAAGGACAACACATTACTTTTAGGCATTCGGAAGGGATTCTAAACCTCTTATATCAACGTATCGTGTCGTCCTTTTAGTTAAATATATCCAATCGATTTAATGCATAACTCCTCGAATCATCATTTGAATGCATTAGTTTCTAGTTCATTGGGTGGTTAGATTCTCCTTGTGTAAGTTTAGGCTCGGTTTTGCTTTAGGACAAGCAAAAAGTTAAGTGTGGGGGAGTTGATTTGTACATATTTATGTGTGATTTTCATGTGTTTTTGTGTCTTATTGTGTGTTCTTTAGTTAGTCGGGTTTTAGTCGTATTTTGTTTCATTTTTCCTTATTTTGCGTCTTCGTAGCTTTTGTCGTCTTTTTAGTATTTTTTGTATTTCTCTTTTACTTTTTGTAGATTTTTATATTATTTCTCTTTTCTTTATTTTAGGGAATTCGATCAAGCCTAAGAGTGTTCTCGAGAATCAAAACTAGCTCGATTTGAAGAAAATACGACTCGGACCCACGAAGCAAACCATAGATCAATGCATGCCATTAACGCCCAATCGACGCTCCGTCGACGCCTAGTTGTTTTGCATGTAATTGTGGTGTTTTTCTCGTATTTTTAATTAGGGTTTAGTGTTATTTTTAGTGATTTCGAGTCGAGTTTTATTAGATTATTAGGTAGTTTTTTTTGTTTTATTATTTTTCGAGTTTCTTTTTGATTTTATACTTAATTTGGTTAAATGGGTTCAATTAATTTGAGGTTTGGTGTAATTCTTGGGTGAGTTTTTATGTTCAAAATTCCTATTTCATAGGTGAAGGCATTGAGACCAACAACTCAAGCCAAACTGCGCTAAGACGTGAAAAAATCCGTGCCAAAAACTAGCTCCAAAATGCTGAAACATTTTGAAATGATAGTCAAGCCTTGCCATGGCTAGCCAAGACGCAAGCCAAGTACCTTGACGCACGCCAAGGCGCGCCAGGCAGCGCCAACGCGTGCGCCGCGCACTCCTGCTTGGCAGCACTCGGCAGTGCCCGCTCGCCAGCTGCCGATGCCTCCCGCACGCGCACGCGCGCATACCAGTGCCCAGCGCCAGGTAGCGCAAGCGCCCGTGCCAACGCTTGCCAACCCCGACGCCAGCGCTCGCCAGCGCGTTCCTGCGTTCGTCACCCGCCCAGCATGCGCACCAAACTGTCGAGCCACGCCGACATCTGCCGAGTCCCATGGGCAAGCAGCGCCCAGCAATGCGTGCCATGCCCGACAGCCAGCGCCCAGCCCTGCCGACAGCTAGCGCCTAAGCAACCCTTGCCCATGTCGCGCCAACTCGCCCCTTGCCCGATCCACCTCAAGCCAAACCGTGCCAAACACTTAGCTAAGTGTCTAGCAAGGCCATTTCGGGTCAAACATGGGAAATCCAAGCCTTTAAGGCTTAATTGGCCCATTCACCCCTAATTTAACCTAGTATAAATAGATAGACTTCTCTCATTAGAAAGGAGATCCCATTTTCCCAACCCTTGCATGGGTTTGGGATTTATTTTTTCTCTCTAGTTCTTAGATTTAGTTTCAAACTTTTCCTTGGGTTTGTAAGCTCAAGAAGAATTCAAGTCATCACTTAGATTTTATTTTGGATTGTTATTTCATTCAAGTTTGTCATTCCTTTCCTTAATTCAAGTATGTTTTCCTTAATTTTATTCAGTGTTCTTCAATTTCAAGCTTGTTCTTCAATTTATGCATTTTGCTTTAGCTCTTAGATTTATTGTTAGATTTTATGATTTGGCTATGGAATCTAGGTGAGTGACACACCTTGATCATAGATCGGGTCCTTGATCTTTAGTATTTCATATGCTTTATTTTGGTTTTTATTTTCATGCATGGTTTTATGTTGAATCCTAGATCTACTCTTCGTTTCTAGTTATTTTTCGAAAAGATTTAAACTTTCACGTCAGCTTTTATTGATCTTTCTATTGGTGCTTTTGATTTTCGTTGATTTGCATTATTTAGAATGTTATGATCATGCATGCATAGTTGTACCTTAGGTTTTCATGCTTGTACCTTCACTACAAAAAAATCCGGCATTACTGACGGATTTCTTGGCGGCCAAAAAGCCGCCAGGAATGCTGACGGGTATGCTGGCGGAAAAATATACTGGCGGATTTGCGCCGCCAGTATATAGTCCCGTCAGCATGCCCTCAGGGGTGAGGCGGTAATTTATCCCGCGTAACTATCCTGATGGGCATGACCATCAGGATATATTTTTGATTTTAAAAGAAAACAAAAAAAAAATATGCTGACGGCCATGGCCGCCAGCATGAGTTTTTTAATTAAAAAAAATAAAAAAAATATACGCTGACGGCCAAGACCGTCAGCGTTTAAGTGTAATCCTGACGGGCTTGGCCGTCAGGAATGTAACCTAATATCGGGCCTCCCACCTTCCCCGCCTCACTTTCTCTCTTTCTTTCTCTCTCTTTTTTCTCCTTCTCTCCCCGCCTCATCGCCACCGCCGCCGTTCCGCTCGCCGCCGCCGCTCCGCTCGCCGCCGCCGTTCTATTCCGAAGCCCAGCCCGCCTGCCACCACCACCGCCTGCCTCCAACCGACGCGAACGCCGCAGCCAAGCCTAGCCCCGCCGCGCCGCTGCCGCCCAGCCCACCTCCGCTGCACTGCCCAGCCCAGCCCAACTCGCCACTGCGGCCGCCTGCCTCCACCGCCGCAGCCGAGCCGAGCCCAGCCCGCCTGCCACCACCACCGTCGCAGCCGGCCAGCCCAAGCTGTCGCCCGTCGCCTGCCTCCAGGTAATTTTTTTTTAATTTTAATTTTATATTTTTGTATGTTTTTTTGTATATTTATATTAGTTATATTTTTATATAATTGTTATTTATTAATTATTATATAATTATTTTTAAAGGTTAGGGTTTAGTGTTTGTTTAGGGATTAGGGTTGAAATATGGGTTAATTAGGAATTAATTATGAAATTAGGGTTTAGTTTAGGTTTAATTATATAATTATTCAATTCGTTTAATTAGGGTTTAATTTGAAATTAGGGTTTATTTAAGGGTATAACTTAAAATTATATAATAATTTGGGGTATAATTTGTAATTAGGATTTAATTTAGGTTTAATTTGAAATTAGGGTTTCATTTAGGAACAATCAATTAATTAGAGTCCAATTTAGTAATAATTACACAATTAGGGGCCAATTTAGGAATAATTAAGCTTGTGTAGATTCTGGAGTACACTTGTCTATAAAGAGTGCACA
>BMAC01000848.1:168139-195952 GCA_014905375.1 Phtheirospermum japonicum
TGTGCACTCTTTATAGACAAGTGTACTCCAGAATCTACACAAGCTTAATTATTCCTAAATTGGCCCCTAATTGTGTAATTATTACTAAATTGGACTCTAATTAATTGATTGTTCCTAAATGAAACCCTAATTTCAAATTAAACCTAAATTAAATCCTAATTACAAATTATACCCAAATTATTATATAATTTTAAGTTATACCCTTAAATAAAACCCTAATTTCAAATTAAACCCTAATTAAACCTAATTAGAATAATTATATAATTAAACCTAAACTAAACCCTAATTTCATAATTAATTCCTAATTAACCCATATTTCAACCCTAATCCCTAAACAAACACTAAACCCTAACCTTTAAAAATAATTATATAATAATTAATAAATAACAATTATATAAAAATATAACTAATATAAATATACAAAAAAAATACAAAAATATAAAATTAAAATTAAAAAAAAATTACCTGGAGGCAGGCGACGGGCGACAGCTTGGGCTGGCCGGCTGCGACGGTGGTGGTGGCAGGCGGGCTGGGCTCGGCTCGGCTGCGGCGGTGGAGGCAGGCGGCCGCAGTGGCGAGTTGGGCTGGGCTGGGCAGTGCAGCGGAGGTGGGCTGGGTGGCAGCGGCGCGGCGGGGCTAGGCTTGGCTGCGGCGTTCGCGTCGGTTGGAGGCAGGCGGTGGTGGTGGCAGGCGGGCTGGGCTTCGGAATAGAACGGCGGCGGCGAGCGGAGCGGCGGCGGCGAGCGGAACGGCGGCGGTGGCGATGAGGCGGGGAGAGAAGGAGAAAAAAGAGAGAGAAAGAAAGAGAGAAAGTGAGGCGGGGAAGGTGGGAGGCCCGATATTAGGTTACATTCCTGACGGCCAAGCCCGTCAGGATTACACTTAAACGCTGACGGTCTTGGCCGTCAGCGTATATTTTTTTTATTTTTTTTAATTAAAAAACTCATGCTGGCGGCCATGGCCGTCAGCATATTTTTTTTTTGTTTTCTTTTATAGCCGCCAGGAAAGCATTAGACATTCCTGGCGGGCACAACCCGACAGGAATACTGGCGGTCTTTTTCTTGTGGCATAAGCCGTCAAGGAAACCGCCGGCATTTCTGGCGGGCATAATTTCCCGTCAGGATACTAGAATCCTGACCGCAAAAATACTGGCGGCCATTATCCGTCAGGAGGCCGTCAGTATTTCATATACTGACGGAATCCTGACGGATTTGGCCGTCAGTATCGCCGGTTTTTTTTATAGTGCTTGTTGTTTCCTTGCTTTTTATTGCTTATTTCAATTATTGCTTGCTATTTCAATACGGCACACGCACGAGGCATCCGAAAGACTTGCATTTACGCTCATAGACTTAGTTTATTTCCATAGTTAGTCGTAGTTTCTCACTTAATTCCATCTAGTTTCCATTTATTTATGCTTTCCTTTGATTTCACAAGCAAAAAACACATTGATCTCTATAATCAATCGAATTCCGATAATACCAAGCCACACGAACCTTATCTATACCACACCCACTAAAATCTTCAAAACACCAGTCATCGGCCGACGCGTGCCATCGACATGTCATCGGCCCGCCATTAACAGGGTTATTTTCCAGCATCAGTGGTGAAGTCAATTTTGGCCATTTTGGGCAAAATGACTAATTTGCCCTCACTTCACCCTATAAATATAACATTTCTTTTTTAGAAGAAAAGCTCTTGAACCCCTTAGGGTTGAACGCCCAAATTCTCTCCATCTTTCTTCT
Source organism: Phtheirospermum japonicum (assembly GCA_014905375.1). Classification (NCBI taxonomy): domain Eukaryota; kingdom Viridiplantae; phylum Streptophyta; class Magnoliopsida; order Lamiales; family Orobanchaceae; genus Phtheirospermum; species Phtheirospermum japonicum. Next base: position 169,882 of record BMAC01000848.1, read on the forward strand.
TCATTTTCTCATTTTCTTCATTCATAATTTTAACCTTTTAGTTTAAATAAAATATAGATCTTCAGGCATAGCTCGATTATCGATGAGAGTTTAGTCTTAACTCGTTTAATTCCTCGTTGGAACGTTGAAACCCTACATTTTTATTAGTAAGCTTTCATTTCTTCCTTTAATTAATCCAAATTTGTGTTTGGTTTGTTTATGTTTTCTTGTTGGGATTATGATGTTCTTGTTTTGGTAGTCAACTTTATAGCAATTTATCATGATTTTATGTGTTTAATTCTTAGAAATTCATATGATAATATTTATTGTTCTTGGTAGTTCATCTTCCATTGTGTTCATGGTTCATGGTTATTTTGAGTTTTTGTTATTGGATTTGTTGATGATTGTTGGTTAAAACTTATGGGTCTAGTGACTAGATGAGTTTAGAACCATCAATTGACATTGTTGGATGTTTAATATACAAGTTAGGATTAACAACCCCAATTTATAGATTAAGTGTTCGATGAAATGTCAATTGATCATGGAGACGATTCTAGAGCCCTAGACCCCCATTTTATTAATCTCTGTCAATTTTGTTTCTCATCATTTAAATCACCGTCTTAGATATTACAACTTTTCAAACCAAAACTTGATCGCATATTTAGAATAGCTTTTCGTTGTTTTCTCATTCGTGAATCAAACACAAAAATTACTAACGATTAGTCTTCGTCGAAAGATTCGAATCGAGTCAAACTTATCACTTACAATTGCTCTGTTCTCTTGCGGACAAACTTTTATAATATAAAAAGTAAGTGTAAAAGTCTCGATTCAACAGCATTAGTTCGACACTGTACTGTGCATCAAGTTTCTATCTCATTTTGTGTTTCACTCACAATAAAAGTTGTCAATGTTAATTTCTTATAATATGGACCATCATATCACGACGACCAAAGAATCCATGCCAGTCGTGTCAAAACTTGAATGAGTCAGTGTCCAAAAGTTCTTTTGTTGGTCATATCTTATGATTCAATAATAAAAGAAGTAGTAAAGTAAAATTAATAATTGACTCTAAAACGTGATTTCTTCCACATAAATTAAAGGTATAGTTCCATTCTCATAATGTATTTTTTAATGATAAAAGAATGTACAATAATACATACCATGCCATATATATATATATAGAAGATCCACCACATCAATCTCGTAGTCTTCACAGGAGCATCGATAGTAGTATGAAGCTACTTTTGGATTATGATCTCTGTACACATTACTCTCAGATGTTAGTATCGCCGCGCAATATTTGGCCCTCAAAAAAGCCATTTGATTTGCCGACCTACTCTTCAACCCGGCATCCCATCTTTGCCCTGTCCCCATGTAAGTCTCCATGTGGCGCATTGTATATATTGCACAATCGCATTTATTGTCATCATCTCTCCAAATCTTCTTCAACCTTGTCACTGAGACTTTGTTAAGACCTGTTGCTTTGTGTCCTTGTCCGTTACGCTTTAGAAATTCACCAAGCTTATCCTTCTGGGATAAAACAACAAAACACCTTACAGTTATTATTATAAATAAATTTTCGTTTCAGAATCCATTTCAAACAAATGTATGAAAGCACTAAACCACTCAAACAAATACCACAATCAGGACAAATGATCAGGTACAAATTATAATTAATACCTATCTATTTACATTTCAAAAAGCATTAAACAAATAATTATAAAGCTCTATACCGGTAGTATAGTGGTAACCGTTATCGTTAGTCTATACCGCTAGTCCATATCGTTGACGAGTCACCGCTGGACCTACCGCTAGCCGCAACAAATAGGGGTTTAACGATACGCCTTACCACTAATTGTTACCGCTAACAGCGTCTACAGTCCAATTTTTAAGGTTTTCGTTCCCGCCGATCGAGGTCGCAATCCGGCCCGATTTAGGCGTAATTCGGCAATTCCATCCCTAAGACGTTCCACCGGGCACTTGCGCGAGGTTTTTATTCAGGCCAATTCGACTCACACGATCGAGATGATGTGTTTCTGTCACGATTTCAACATGGAGCGGCTCGCTCTTTTGGATATTCAGGGATATTTTCCTTACCTCTCTTTATTGTAATTGCTCTTTATTTATGGCAATACGGAGATTGCCGAATTTTTTGAGGGGGGGGATGGTCGAGCGACTTGATATTCTTATTTATGCTTAATTAAATTCGTGATTTGTAATATCTAAATGTTTACGTGATTAATTGATATTCCTGCGCTGAATTGTGTTGGTCTGGCTTGCCTGTCAAAGTTAACTAAGTATGATTTGATGTTTTTGTCTTTTGAGCGTGTATAAGTGCATAAGATTTTTCAAAATTATTATTTATATATATTGTAAAATGGTACTTAGACACAATTGATTTTGCAAAACCTTAAAAGCAGCGTCAATTCAAAACTTTTTCATGTAAAAGCCAGTAAGTAGCCTGAGTGTTTATCATCATTGCATGTACTTGAGTGAGTTCTGTTTTGAAATCTCTTTGAAATAGCTGTGTGTAGTGTATTCTCCATTTCTCCTTTAAGCCCTCTCTTAATCTCATGGATTTCTCCGTAGGGGATTAGTTGCATCTCGATCTGGTTCCCCGTGTATACCTTGGGTATTTCAAATTCTCCTTTGGAAATTTTGTGGATAACTTGGTGTGTTTGGTTTCTCAACCCCAACTTATCCATCACTTTTTCCATGTCTCCTATTGTAAATCCTTCATACATTTGGATCTTTAGATCTTATTTCATTATTCTCATAAGTGTATTATGAGAAACCGCTGTATGAGAAAGGACCTGACATATCCTCCCTAATTACTTGCTGAAGAAATTCTCCTTCACTTTGATTCTGAATATGATTCACTTCCATTGCGACAATATCCCTGAGGCAATGTTAGGAGCACATTCTGTTCGTAATGGTAACGTCGTTAATGGACCACCTAGATCCCCACGCCGCAATCGAGATGAATATAATAGTGAACCAGCCCGTTTGCAAGTACAAGTGCAGCCCCGAGCTTATTGAGTTGGATTCCAGCAAAACATGGGGAATAGGGAGCAAGACGAGGAGAGGAATGAACAAGTCCATAATCAGCATAACGAGTATGTTGACAATCATAGACGAGTAGATGCTTGGTTGGGAAATCAGAACCATGGCTACGAACAGGACAATTTTGAAGGGAGATACATGTGCGAAGATAATTATGAGAGGAACGCGTATGAAAATCACTACAAGAGAGATAATGACCGAGTTGGAGAGCCGAGGGGCAATTGGGCACCTTGACAGCACGATTTGGCACGTCCGAAGGTTGTGCCTTATGGTTCTTTTATTGTTCTTAGACCAACTGCAAGGGAGGTGGAGATTAAACCGCATCAAATTAATTTACTCCCGACTTTTCATGGAAACGCCCACGAAGCCCTTTAGCATTTCTAAACTATTTTGTTGATGAAGTGGGAAGATTTGTGGTCAATGGCCTTAACCGGGAGGAGGTGCAAATGGTTTGTTTTCCCTATAGCATGAAGGCCAAAGTGAAAACGTGGTTATTATCCCTAGAACTGAGATTGTTAACTGATTGGGAGATGATAAGTGAGAAGTTCCTCAATCAATACTATTAAGCACAAACAATGGGACATCTTCGAATGCAAATTGCTACCTTTGAGCAGTTGTAGGGAGAATTATTTCATGAAACATGGGAGCATTACAAGACACTTTTACAAGCATGCCCCCACCATAAATACTCCCTCGAGATGGTTAATCAATTTTTCTTTGATGGTCTGTTGAACATGGGAAAAGTGAAGATGAGATAGTGGCAGGAGGAGATTTTAGATATTTAATGGCCCTCGAGGCAAAACGAGTGTTAGAGAAGCAAAGCGAGAAATCTAGACAAACCAGCTCTCGACCTCGTAAATTAAAAGTGAATGCAGTATCCACATTCGAGACTGATAAAAATGACGGAGCTATGGCTTTGGTACGAGATGGTTTTACGGTCAAGGAAGCATGTAGGGAAGTCTTTAACGAGCAATTAGCAGCGTGGAAAGCTGAGCGGGCAAGCAAGGCCTCTTCAAAGAAGGTATCTGCAATGTGTTACCAGTGCGGATCCCCCGAACATTTGGCAGACACGTGTCCAAACAATAATGAGCAACGAGAGGGCGTTAACGCCATCCAGTATTTTCCAAACCTACAACATTCAGGGCAGAAAACTACCACATACGCAAGCACCACTACCACCGCCCCCAAACAATTTCCATATGCAAGGGCAAGCGTCCACTAAAGTTCAAACAGATGATTATCTATTGGTTTGGCAGCAGAATCAAGTGGCCAAAACTATTAGAAATTGGGATGGGCTAGCAAAGTTTAGAAAAGAAGTTAGAGATGAAATGAAGGAAATAAGAAAAGCTATTCTTGATAATTCAGCTGGCCAAAGGAAACTAAAAATAATGATGGGTCAATTATTGGCTGATATGGCCAGGATTTCAAACGAGAAGGATAGACTTCCAAGCCAGGCGGAGCAAGCCTCGGCTATTCATGTCCTGCAGAGTGGAAAAGTAATAAATAATGACATTGAGAAAGGTAAAGACGAAACCGAAGAGGGAGCCAATATTCCAACGCCAACTCAAACTCAAACAGATTTGTCTAACCCAATCAGTCAGATGCACAAATCACCAAATCCGTATGTTCCAACGTCATTGAATAAGAAGAATTCGAATCCAGATCCCTCTCCTGTAACAATTAACGACCCGGCCAATTCCTCGAGTACGCCACCAATGAAGTTGACACACTCGATTTATGATCATGTTCCCTTCCCAAGATGCCTACGTCCGGCCAAAGAAAATAAAAAATTCATGGAGCTATACAACTTATTGAAAAATGTTAATATTAACCTTCCCCTACTAGAGGTGATAAAGACGATGTCAACGTATGTGAAGTTTTTCAAGGAGCTAGCATCAAGGGAAAGGCGCTTGGCTGCAAACCAACATGTGGCTTTGACAAGAGAAGTTAGTGCTATAATCAAGAAACTATTGCCACCTAAAGAGAAGGATTCCGGGAGTTTTTGTATTAATATTTTCCTCGAGAATGGACAGACATCAAGGGGGATGCTCGATCTTGGTGCTGGTATAAGTTTAATGCCCTATTCTATTTACAGGGAATTTGATCTTGGACCATTAAAGCCAACCACGATGCGACTACAATTGGCAGATAGATTGATAAGCTTACCCTTGGGTATTATGGAGGAAGTTTTAGAGCAAGTTGATAATCTGGTTGTGCCGGTCGATTTTGTTATTATGGACGTTGGTGATGTGCAAAGTGAAAATCAAGAACACACCATTTTGTTGGGACGCCCTTTTATATCTACCACACACGCATTGATAGATGTGAACAAGGGAAGAATGACAATGTCTGTCTTAGGCGAATCAGTAATGTTTTCACTACATGATATTCACAACACTCCTTCACCATTCATGCAAGACGAGTGTTCTTTTGCTGATCCAATTTATTCTTGAGTCCATGAAATTTAAATTATTTCCGCTGTACGCAGACTAGATGATGGGGACAACGAAGAGCATTTGAGTGGGGAGGAATTGATCGAGTTGTTAGGAATTGATCTAAGTGATATTATCGAAGAATTTAAGGATTTTAATGACGAATTGTACGTAAAGGAAAAGGCACTAAAGAACGAGCCAAAGGTGGAGTTGAAGCCACAACGAATTCGTTCGAAGTACGTTTCCCTCGAACCCTACAAAAATTTTAAACATGCAAGGAACAAGGGCGAGGCATATAACAATACTTGGACAAAGAAGAAGAAGGAGTCGAATGAGGTGCATGCCAAGAAGTTTCATGATAAGAAATTCAGGGTTGCGCAATTAGTGCTCTATAATCCCGAACATAATTTTGATCCAACCAATCTCAAGGCCGCATGGAGTGGACCATTTTTGATAAATAAATGGATGAGTATGGAGTAGCCACATTGTACGATGAAAATGCAAGGTCAACCTTTCAAGTCCACAAGCATAAACTTAAACGATATGACGATAAGGGATTGTCGATTCGAGACCGTAGATTGGTGGAGTTGGGAGATCTACCTCAAGTTTGGAATTGATCGCACAATATAGCGTTGAGCATGTGACGTTAAATGTTGCGCTTCTTGGGAGGCAACCCAAGCGTTTATTTTCTTTATCCTTTCTTTTATATGTTTTTCTTTCTAGCTTTTATTTTTTTGCTTTAATTAGGAAAAAAAATTGATGTGGTACGTTTATGTGTGCGTTAATGTGAAAAGAATTCGACAATTAGCCAAAAATAGGAGGCTTAGCGGTAGTATAGTGGTAACTATTACTGTTAGTCTATACCGCTAGTCCATACCGTTGATGAGTCAACCGCTGAACCTACCGCTAGCCGCAGCAAACAGGGGTTTAACGATACGCCTTACCGCTAACAGCGTCTGCAGTCCAATTTTTAAGGTTTTCGTTCTCGCCGATCAAGGTCGCAATCCGACAATTCCATACCTAAGACGTGCCACCGGGCACTTGCGCGAGGTTCTTATTTAGGCCAATTCGACTCACAACGATCGAGATGATGTGTTGCTGTCACAATTTCAACATGGAGCGGCTAGCCCTTTTGGATATTTAGGGACGTTTTCCTTACCTATCTTTATTTTAATTGCTCTTTATTTATGGAAATACGGAGATTGCCGAATTTTTAGAGGGGGGTGATGGGTCGAGCGACTTTCTATTCTTATTTATGCTTAATTACATTCGTGATTTGTAATATCTAAATGTTTAAGTGATTAATTGCTATTCTCGCGCTGAGTTGTGTTTGTCTGGCTTGTTTGTCGAAGTTAACTAAGTATGATTTGATTTTTTTGTCTTTTGATCGTGTATAAGTGCATAAAGTTTTTCAAAATTATTATTTATATATATTGTAAAATGGTACTTGGACACAATTGATTTCGCAAAACCTTAAAAGCAGCGTCAATTCAAAAGCTTTTCATGCAAAAGCCAGTTAGTAGCCTGAGTGTTTATCATCATTGCATGTACTTGAGTGAGTTCTGTTTTGAAATCTCTTTGAAATCGTTGTGTGTAGTTAGCTTTGAACATGACGTTAAGGCACAGAAAAAACCTTTAATCCACCCATATCCATAAATTTAGCCACTATAAATTCCGAATGAGCCCCTCATAACTAAATAATCCATTTTCATTAGCCATGAGTGTTTATAAGTTGACTCCTACAACCATTAAAAGTGTGGGGTAGGAGTTAGTTATTTTTATTGGTTATTTGTGTTTTGGAAATTTTATCAGGGATTTATGAAATGTTGTAATAAAGGATCACCATCCTTCAATAAAAAAAAACGACCCCATAAAAAAGAATAAAAAGGGGACAAAATAAAAAAAAGAGAAAAAAATTAAAAAAAAAGGATGATGAATCTTGGAAAACCGTGTTGAGTCATTGCCTACGCTAATAAAGGCTTGTGTTTATTGTCTTTTTTATTATGAAGCCTAATGTTTAAGAGGCAAGAGTTGTGTTTAAAAGAAGAAGCGTATCATAAGCTTCTACATAGTTTAAGTGGTTCGAGCAAAAGTCGGTTTTGAGTTTCGAGTTGAGAAATAACCTAAGTTTAAAGGCTACGTATGAGTGTTTAGTGAGGTTTTCTTTTGTATGAGGTGAAGCACTTGCTTCTTGATTAGATTAGTTGAGTGAGTTATTGATCATGTTAGATCGTGAGTTAGCCACATGACTTATATATTCCATACCCATCCAAAGATCATACATTGCAACCCGTAAAGACCTTTTCCGATTCTTTGTTGGGTACACACTTAAATGCGATTGAGAAGAGATTGAGTTTCGGTTCTTGTTTATTGTACTTGTATTTGTATGATTTGAGCGTATACACGTCTCAATAAAAATCTTGAGTGCTTTGAGCGTACACCCATATATATTATCCTTTGTGAGGAAGACGGAATTTGGTTTTGAAGTGATTCGAGCTTTTGTGTGTGCCTACTTTATAAATAATTATCAGAAATTTAATAGCTCGCCCGCAAAATAACGGGTTCGCGTGTAGGTTGGCAAGCTTAACTCGAGTCGTCTCTCAAGGACTGATGTTCGGAATTTCTAATGTTTGTTTCATCACAACTTAACACGAGAACTTGTATAAATTTGGTTTTTGAAAATCATAATCGAGATTGAAAAGAAATAACTAATTATCTTAAACTAATCTAAACTAATTAACCAACTATAACTAACTAGCATGAATTGAACTACTACTACGACTATCAAGCATATGAATTCTCAAGAAGAAAATTAATTCTAAAATTCTCAAGCAATTGCATATCATAAACTAATTAACCAAGCATAAGCAATAAATAAACTAAGCATGAACAATCTCACCACCAAGTACAACGCAGCAACTAATTAATTATTAAAAACAAAATCTAAGGTTCAAAAGCTCAGCGATTCAACGGTTCAAACGATTCGAAATAATTAAACGAAACTAAAAACTCAAACGAAATAATTAAACATAAATTATCTAGAACTAAACTAAGAATAACTAGAGTTTAGAGAACTTATTAAGTAGCTAAAGGTGCTGAAAGATTGTTGGGAAATCGGACTATGGATGGTTGATCTTGGTCGAGAAAATCGGAGCTTGAACGAACGTCTTCGTCTTGGTGCTTCGGGTCTTGAATCTTCGACGTAGATCTTCAAAATATGTTATAGGGTGTTGAAAATAGGTTTCTCAACCCTAGGTAAGTGTCTTGGGTCGTGGTTGTGTTTTTAATTCAAAATATGAAGGGTTTATATAGTTATTTCATGACTTGGCGCACAAGAAACCCTAAAAACCATGATTCTGGGCCGTCGCGTCGATTGACGTCGGTTTTTGCATCGACCGAAACAAACTGGTCGACGCTACAGAGAGTCTTGTGGCAGGTGCGTCGATCGACATAGGTTCTTGCATCGACCGACGTAACTGGTTGACAGGTGTGCGCAGTGCTCGGCAGGTGTGCGTCGGCCGACGAACCATGGGTCGATGCTATAGAGAGTTGCGGTCGGCCAGGGCTACTATAACGGTTCTAGATGGAAAACCGTTACAGAAAGTCGACAGCTTCAAATTCTTCAAATCACTACCCGTTTTCGCTGAAACTCTACTTGTACGCCCATCCTCGACTATCTTCAAGCCAAAACACTTCAAAATACCTATAATAAACATAAAATTAATTAATCATAATTAAATATGATAGAATAAGTTGGAGATAAGAAAATACGAAAATATGTTCAATCTATCTAACTTATACCAAAAACAATAAGAAAAATAAACTAAAATACTAATGAAAACCAAGACAAATTCGTGCTAATCAACTACCCCACGCTTTATTGGTTTGTTCGTCCTCGAACAAACGATAGATTCAAAGTATAACAAGAAATAAAATCAGCTCAAGCAATGAGTCGTGCTATGCTACATACATAATTTTGAAAATATAGATACAAGTAACGAAACTTCAAACACTCCACCCTTATTACATTGTCGCTCAAAAAACAAAATCATGCATCCTCTCAAAAGGGTAATATATAGGGGTGTTCGCTCAAAGCACTCAAGCATTGCTGCATAGGATGTGTATACACTCAAGTCATATAAATGCAAGCACAATAAATAAGCACGGAAAATTAATCTCTTGTCAATCGCAAATTAAGTGTGTTGTCGAACTAAGAATCGGAAAAGGTCTTTTCGGGTTGTAATGTAAGGCTCTTTGGACGGGTATGGAATATATAAGTCGTGTGGCTAACTCATGATCTAACATGATCAATAACTCACTCAACCCAATTTAATCACGAAGCAATTTGCTTCACCTCGTACAAAAAATAAAAACCTAACCCTAAACCCTAAACCCTAAACCCTACTCATAACGTATCCTTTAAACATAGGCTATTTCTCAACTCGTAACTCTACTACTGACTTGTTGCTCAAACCACTTAAATGAAATTGAAGCTCATAATACGCTTCTACACAACTCATGCCTTTTAAACATTAGGCTTCATAATAAAATAAACAATAAAACTCAAGCCTTTATTAGCCTAGGCATTGACTCAACACGATCCAACTAGACTCACCATCCTTCTTCTTTTTTTTTTTTTCTAATTTTGTCCCTTTTCTATTTTTATGGGATCTTCTTCCTTCTTATTTTAAGGATGGTGGTGGTCCTCAATACTATTACAAAATCATAAATCCCTTGGTAAATTTCCAAAATTCAACTAACCAACAAAAATAATGAACTCCTCCTACCTCACGCTTTAATGGCTGCAGGAGTCGACTCAAAAATCACTCATGGCTAATGGAAATGGATTATTTGGCTATGATTGGCTCATTCGGATTTATAGTGGCTAATAATATATGGATATGGCCGGAATAGGGTTTTATTTGTGCCTTAACTCATGTTCAAAGTCAACTACACACAGCGGGTTCAAAGAGATCTCAAATCAAAACTCATTCAAGTACATGCAATGATGATAAACACTCAGGCTACTCACTGGCTTTTTGCATGAAAAAGTTTTGAATTGACATTGCTTTTAAGGTTTTGCGAAATCAACTGCGTACAAGTACCATTTTACAATATATAAATAATAAGTTTTAAAAAATTTATGCACTTATGCACACTCAAAAGACTAGAACCTCAAATCATACTTAGCTAACTTCGACAGGCATGCCATACAAACACAAATTAGCACAGAAATAGTGATCAATCACGTAAAATTTAGCACTACAAACCCACGAAAATTTAAAAATTGCACAAATTTCAACTATAAATCAACCATCCCCACTCTTAAAAACATGGCAATCTCCCGATTTTCATAAAATAAATAAAAGTAAGGGAGATAAGAGCCCTGAATTTTCGATAGTTGAGTCTTTCCAAAATGCTTGTGCAATAATCCTTCGTCTTGAACTCGTGATTGGAATTGTCTTGAATTAAAAATGACTGTAGTCAATTGTGTTGCGCAAGTGCCCGGTGGCACATCATTTGGAATTGAATTGGCCGGATTGCGGCTAAATTTGGTAGGATTGCGACGTCGATCGGTGGGAATGAATTCATAAATTCGAATTTTCTGCATATTAAAACACACATAAACGTACCACGACAATTAACACAATAGAAATAGAAATAAACTAAATAAAATCGAAATAAAAATTAAAGAAAAAGAAAAACTAACGCTTGGGTTGCCTCCCAAGAAGCGCAACATTTTACGTCACATGCTCGACGCGTTTCAACGTTTAATGCTCGGCTCGAGGTGGATCACCTAGCTCCACCATGTCACTTTCTTGAAACTCCATCTCAAATGTTTCATTGGGGTCCATAATTTCGAAGTCAGCGCTTATGTTGTGAAAATCAATTCCAAATAGCTCGACTATCTCCTCCCAACTTAGAAAGTCATCGTCTTCCTTGACTACCATATCATCCAAAATTGTTATGCTTTTGAGTTCTTGGACGCAAGCATCTATCGGGTCGACATACGAACACTCATCTTTTTCCATCAATGGCGTAGGGCAATTATTCATATCTTTCAAAGAAAAAGTGACCGTCTCTCCCAAAACGGACATGCTCATCCTCCCCTTATTCACATCAATTACTGCATGGGAGGTAGATAAAAATGGATGGCCTAAAAGAATACTATGCCCCTTTTCGTCACTCGGCATCTCTCTGACATCCAAAACTACAAAATCATCTGGAATGATCAATTCACCTACTCTCACCAAAATATCTTCAACGATACCTAATGGGTGTCGAATTGAACGATTCGCCAATTAGAGTCGCATCTTCGTTGGTTTCAAGGGTCCTAATTCAAATTGCTTATAAAGGGAATGCGGTAGTAAGTTAATTCTCGCACCAAGATCAAGCATTCCACGCGCTTGTTTCCCATTCTCCAATGTAATATTGACACAAAAACTTCCAGGGTCCATCTCCTTCGTAGGCAGCTGGTGCTTGCATAACGCACTCACCTCCTTCATTAGAGGAACGTACTGATTTGTCTCCGAGCGCCTATGTCTTGTAGCAAGCTCCTTGAAGAACTTCACATATGCCGGCATCGTCTTGATCACATCCAAAAGAGGAAGGTTGATGTTGACGTTCTTCAACAAGTTGTGAAGCTCCATGAACTTCTTATTTTCTTTTGTCGGTCGAAGGTGTCTTGGAAATGGAACTCTTTCGACTGTTGGCGAAGTGGGAGTTTTGTTCGTGAGATTCCCCTTCAAAGATCCTAGAATTTAAGGGTTTGGTGTCTTATGCAATTGTTCTATCGGCTTGGATTCATCTCCCTTTGGCGATGCCGGTGTTGGACTCTCCATCATCTCTTCATCCCCTCCGTCATTTGTCTTGACTCCATTGTCAATCACTTTTCCACTGCGTAGGACCTTAATCGCCGAGACTTGCTCCGTTTGACTCGGAAACTTGTCCTTTTCCTTATTTGATCTCGCAATGTCAGCCGCCAATTGTCCTATCATCCTATCAATCCTCTCAACACTCTTAGAAAGATCATGCACTATCCTAGAGAGATTGTCAATACTATTCACCTTTTTCAAGAGGTCTTCTATTGTTGCATTCACATTAACAAGCCCCTCTCTATTAATGAGCATCTCAGACACTTGATTTTATTGCCAAACCAACAATTGATCATTTGGTTTAACCGGATTTGACGTTTTCCCCTTCGTAGGTGGTGGTGGTGAGGGAAGGTACCGTGGGTCGGTTTGTGGCTTCATCGGCGCATAATGTCGGTTCTCAGAACCCCACTTGAAAAAAAGAGAATCACGCTGTGCCTGAAATTGGTTTGTGGGTTTCTGCCCAGAATTATTATGTTGAAAATTTTGCACTACGTTGACCTCTATGTTCGATTCATCATCAAAAGTCACTGAACACGCATTCGCTCCATGTCCAAATGCTCCAAAAATCCCACATGTCTCTTGTGAAAGTTGTGATTGTTGCTTCATCATCATGTTTGTCAACAACTCCACTTGCTTTGTAATTTTATCGAACTTGTCATCCTCTGCTCGCGCAATTGAAACCTCATTCGCTCTAAATTTTTGAGGCCTTGAACTCGTTTTCCTCGACTTCTCACTTATTAATTCAAAAAGATCTCTTGCTTCCTCCGCGGTTAAGCCCCCGAAATCTCCTGCTCGTGTTTCCACTTCTTGCTTGAAATTTGGCAATAATCCTTCATAAAAGTAATTGTTGATCATTTCGTTACTGTTACCATGGTGTGGACATGCATTGAGGAGCTCCTTAAAATGATCCCACGCCTCGTGAAAAAATTCGCCATCCAATTGCTCAAATTTGGAAATTTCCCTCCTCAACTTCGTTGTTGTTTGGGCTGAGTAAAATCTTCCCACAAATTTCTTGTAAACCATCTCCTAATTTGTTAGGGAGTTAGGTTGTAATTGATTGAACCATCGTTTTGCTTTATCTTTCAGGGTACTAGAGAAGTATCTCATTCTAAGCTATCCTTCACTGAGTCCTCGATCTTGAATCCCAGATAATGCTATGTAAAATTCTCGAACGAACTCGAGTGGGTCTTCATTCGGCAAACCATAGAAAGAGGGTAGTCTATTCAAATTGTCGGTCCTCAAATTATAGTTCCTAGCCGCTTGGCCTAAAACTATCGCTGAGCTATATGGTCCAATGGTTGGGAATGCGAGGTCACCTTGCTTTCGTGCGTTTTGATATCAAGGAGCACGTCTTCCTCCAGAATTCGCACGTCTTCCTCCAAAATCGTCCCTATCCTCATAATAATTATCTTCATTAAACTCGTATTCATCCTCATATTCATCGTCCAGTGTATCGTCATCTTGACCATCATCATACTGTTGTCCTCGTCTATTTTGGAAACGATTTGGAACTTGCGCCTGATTTATATTCTCATTCTGCTGTTGGTTGTTTTGGGAATGGGTCCCGCCATTACCAACTTGGTTGCGTAAGAACTCCTTGTTTGCACAAGCGTTGTATGCTTGAGCTTCTGCTCGATTCCTAAATTGCTGTGGACGGTTGATTTGATTTCCTGGAATCACTACTTGACGATTATCTTGGCCTTGGGTCCCCTCGTTGTTTGGATTGTTGAGGAACTGGTTTCCTTCTTGATTCTCTTCGTTATTGACCCTTTGGTTTTTTCCGTCGTTATACGCTTGATTAAGTTCAAGAATCGGTGGATCTTCTTGACGATTGTCGTCTTGTGGGTCTCCAAAGTTTAGATCATCGGTAGGTGGCATCCCATATGGTTGTTGGCGAGGTTGGGTAAGAATTTCGTTTCCATGACCTCGACCACCATTCGTTCGCCCTCCTCCTCTTCCACCGGGTCCTCGGCCGCAATTGGTGTTGTATTTGACATGGTGGCTAGGATTGTATTTGATTGATTTCTATCAGGACAAGGGAAGAGTGTTCTCGGTCTCCCTACTCGTTCGATGTTGTCAACAAAAGGTGCAAGTTTATTTTGTAAGCTTCTACGACCTAGCATCAACAGTAAACAACATCAACATATCGAGTGGCAAACAAAGAACCTTTATACAAATAAACGGAAAAGCAGAAAATAACACGAACAAACATTATCAAAACCTATTTCAGTCCCCGACAACGGCGCCAATTTTTGATTCGAGCTTTTGTGTGTGCCTACTTTATAAATAATTGTCAGAAATTTATTAGCTCACCCACAAAGTAATAGGTTCGCGTTAGGTTGGCAAGCTTAACTCGAGTCGTCTCTCAAGGACTGATGTTCAGAATTTCTAATGTTTGTTTCATCACAATTTAACACGAGAACTTGTATAAATCTAGTTTTTGAAAATCATAACCACGAGATTGAAAATCAATAACTAATTATCTTAAACTAATCTAAACTAATTAACTAGCATGAATTGAACTACTACTACGACTATCAAGCATATGAATTCTCAAGAAGAAAATTAATTCTAAAATTCCCAAGCAATTACATATCATAAACTAATTAACCAAGCATAAGCAATAAACAAACTAAGCATGAACAATCTCACCACCAAGTAAAACGCAGCAACTAATTAATTATTAAAAACGAAATCTAAGGTTCAAAAGCTCAGCGATTCAACGGTTCAAATGATTCGAAATAAGTAAACGAAACTAAAAACTCAAACGAAATAATTAAACATAAATTATCTAGAATTAAACTAAGAATAACTAGATTTTAGAGAACTTATTAAGTAGCTAAAGGTGCGGAAAGATTGCTGGGAAATCGGATTATGGATGGTTGATCTTGGTCGAGAAAATCGGAGCTTGAACGAACGTCTTCGTCTTGGTGCTTCGGATCTTGAATCTTCGATGCAGATCTTGAGAATATGTTGTAGGGTGTTGAAAATAGATTTCTCAACCCTAGGTAAGTGTCTTGGGTCGTGGTTGTGTTTTTAATTCGAAATATGAAGGGTTTATATAGTTATTTCATGACTTGGCGCACAAGAAACCCTAAAAACCATGATTCTGGGCCGTCGCGTCGATTGACATCGGTTTTTGAATCGACCGACACAAACTGGTCGACGCTACAGAGAGTCTTGTGGCAGGTGCGTCGATCGACATCGGTTCTTGCGTCGACTGACGTAACTAGCCGACAGGTGTGTGCAGCGCTCGGCAGGTGTGCGTCGGCCGACGCACCATGGGTCGATGCTATAGAGAGTTGCGGTCGGCCAGGGCTACTATAACGGTTCCAGATGGAAAATCATTATAGAAAGTCGGCAGCTTCAAATTCTTCAAATCACGGCCCGCTTTCGCTGAAACTCTACTCGTACGCCCATCCTCGACTATCTTCAGGCCAAAACACTTCAAAATACCTATAATAAACATAAAATTAATAATCATAATTAAAATATTATAGAATAAGTTGGAGTTAAGAAAATACAAAAATATGCTCAATCTACCAACTTATACCAAAAATAATAAGAAAAATAAACTAAAATACTAATGAAAACCAAGGCAAATTCGTGCTAATCATGAAGCGACAACGTAATAAGGGTCGAGTGTTTGAGGTTGCGTGACTTGTATCTATATTTTCAAAATTATCTATGTAGCATGGCACGACTCGTTGCTTGACCTTATTTTCTTTCTTGTTATACTTTGAAATTATCGTTTGTTCGAGGACGAACAAACCAATAAAGCGTGGGGTAGTTGATTAGCACATATTTGTCCTTATTTTTTATTAGTATTTTAGTTCGTTTTTCTATTTGTTTTTGGTGTAAGTTGGATAGTTTAAGCTTAATTTCGTATATTTGCACTTCCAGCTTATTTTGCCGTATTTTGATCTTAATTGATGCAAATAGGTGAATTATCTCTATTTTTCGCCTCATAGCTAAGTAACCGGAGGAGCTTAGCACGTAAAAGATGAAGATTGATGATTAAGAGACGAGAATCGAGCATTCCGGCAAAAAAGTAGCAAGTTTTTGGAAGTTAACAGTTCGCCTTAGCGGTAGCATTACCGCCAGCCATTACCGTTACACCTAATGGTTACCTTACCGTTACCTGCACCGTTACGCAATCGCTGAAGGTGGACTAAGAGCTTAACGATTACACACTGTACCGTTAACATCACCGTTAGAAGGCAACAGATCGTTAATGATATCTTTAACAGTAGCCCCGTACCGCTAAGTGCTACCGTTATCGGGCCCAATAACCGACTTAAGTGACTTATTCTCTAAGAAATAGAAAATCTATAAATACCAAGTCATTAATCCGATTTTGGAGCATATGTAGGTCACTATAAACTTACCAAAAAGTATTCCTAGGGTTAGAATCTCATTTTTAACATCAAATAGCTTAGATTAGAGATCAGATCAAGGATTCGACGCTTGCGAGTTCCGAAGACGTTCGATAGCCCGTGGCCCGTTCTTCGTCCAGGATCAACCGTTTTCTTCGGAGTAGCTGGAGAATTCTCTGCAATTCTTAGACTTAATAAGTATTCTTATCTTTTTATTGTTTTCTTAGTCTTGATTTTCATAGTTCAAGTATTGGATAATTGCTCTTATTTGATATTCTTGAGTTAGTTTATGAACTTGGCTTTGGTTGATCAATTCAAGTTAGAAGTTTTCAATTTTAATTTAGTTATTCGATTCATGATTAAGTATTGGAGATTTGGATTAATTAACGTTATTATGCAATTTAATTCCATTTATGCTAGATGATTCATGTTATTGCTTGGTTCATGTTAATTGAGTTTTCGTATGCTTTTTAGATCCGCTATTGCTAAATATGCTACTAGATTCGTTTGTGATAATTGATTAATGCTGCGTTTTAAATCTAGATTAATTTACCATTAAATAATTTCTTAGTTCTTAGGTTTAAGTAATTAATATTAGATTAATTTAAGTTCTAGTTGGTAAATTAGTTAAGTTAATTAGTTCATATTTTTCAAATTAGTATTTAATAATCAAAAACAAATAAACCCCCCGATTTGTATAAGTTTATGTACTTAATTTTAGTAAGAAAACATCTGGGATACCGAATCGTTGTCCTGAAGAGAATCGACTTGAGTCAACTTCCCACCCTACAAGTGTCCTCGTACTCTAGTAAACTTATGTAACTTGTCTTCTTCATCCTGCACTAATCCAGGTGCATACTTAGACAGCCTATGAAAATTAGCTTCATATTACGCGACTATCATAGTTCCTTGCCTGAGACGACAAAATTCATCTCTCTTTGCCTCTCTCACTACCCTTGGAATGTAATGATCTCGAAATTCTTGTACAAATTTTTCTCAAGATCTATCACATCCTTCTCTTGCCCATATACCTTCAATTGTTCTCCACCAATCTCGAGCAGCAGCTTCCATATGAAACACCACTAGAGTCAATTTTTGTTCTTCAGTATAATTTAAGGCTGCAAAAATGCTCTCTATTTTCTCAATCCACTCTTCGGCTTTAACATCGTCTGGTTCTCCCAAGAAAACTGGTGGATCAAACCGAAGAAACCTTTCCAGCACTCGGTCATGGGGTTCCGGGAGTGGACCTCTAGGTCGAGGGTTTGGTACGTTCTGTTGTTGTAAGAATGTCAGTAACTGCTGCATTACTTACGTGTTTAGATCAGGTTCTCCTACAGGAGGGGGTGGTACATCTTGTCGTGGTTCTTGGTCTTCCTCATGATTCTCTTCACGAATATGGTAAGGTTCATAACGAGGGTGTAAACGTTGGAGCCCTCATCCTCTCCTCTCTGCCATCCTGAGGTGTACAAACACGCTCATTATATATATAGTGTCATTATATAATGAAAGTGTTGCACGTATTGAGCAATACCTAACCTCTAACTATGGTAATGGTCTAATCCGTCACTAAAGTAATAAAAATCCAATGAATACTCAAAGAATCGTAGTACTCTAGAATAAGTAAACACACAAGTATATAAACATATAATCAAAGAAATAAATAAATTTCAACTTCTAATATAATACTTTACCAACATAGTTAAGAAAATGTAATATTAAACATATATAACATACGAGATAGCACCATAAACAAAATGTACCATCAGACGAGGTTAGTACTACATAAAACTTATATCTACACTATGAACCGCAATAGGTTATATATAAAACATATGCCAAAAGATACCGCGCATAGTGCTACGTACCATAGCAACGTCTATCAAAGTCTAGTAGATATATACATATATAACGATTGTCTTAACCAAATAAAACTTATCGGTCGATTATTATCACACCGTTAGCATCAACCTCCCATAACTCCTCGACATCCTCATCAGACCCTGAATACTCGCTTGGATCTTCCTCAAACTCAACATGCTCATCCTTCGGCGATAATGGGGTAGTAGGCGGCGTAGGTGCAGGGGGTGTCGACGGGGAAACAGGGGAGTCAATGGTCCAGGGAAGTAAGCCAAAATATCGTATACCTGTTTACGAGCAAAAGCTCTGTCCTGCTCAATTTGTCCTAAAGGGACCATCTTCTCGTGGTTAAATTTGGCCTGTATCGCCAACATCTGTTCAGTAACTTGCTCGAGCTGAAAATTCTTAGCATGTATAGTACCCTGTGACACGGCAAGCTAAGCTTCAAGCTGGAGTACCTGTGCGTGCTCCTTAACAAATAAAACTTGTGACCAATCATACAACTCCTGGTAATGTTTTACTAAGCTATCGAGATAAGCGATATGCTCTCGACATCTTGAATGTATGGGTGAGTCCATGCTAACAGAATATTTTATATTATCCTCTGGTTTATAATGATATGCCTGCAATGATTAGGAAAAAATAATAATAATAACGAATTAAATAAATAAATATTTAAGTACATAAAATGAAGATTCAGTTACTAATGACTATTTACTACAATAATAGTCGACTAAGAATTCTTAAAAGTCACAGTCTAGTGCGGTCGTCCACAGGCGGAAGAATCCTATCCTGGTTTCACTTTGGCGTAATTACCATTTTTTACACCAAAACTCTGATACCACAACTGTCACGCCCCAAAAACAAAGACTAACTAAACACGAGTGCACACATAATATACATAAATAAGTTTGGTTTAAAGTACGGAGGAAAGTTACCAACGACGACTCAAAGACAAAACGTACAAAGCTTGGAGCCTTTATTTAATGTACAACTCCTGAGTTATAAACCAACATTCTCTACCAACGACATAAAGGACAAGAAGTTGCTACAAGGAACCTTAGGCGACAATTTAACCTTCAACTTAAAACCCAAATTCGAAATCGCTCGCCCTATAGTCGACATTTGGAGAGTTTGATTTGACAAAAGAGAGCGTGAGCTAAAGGATCTCAGTGAGTAGCAGAATTAAATAATATAAAAAATACAACTTTTGTTTTAAAATATAAGATTTTCGTGTATGCATCAACAAATTAGTAATTGATTTTATCAAGACATTATCAATTTGTGAATTTTTTAAAAGAAATAATCAATACAAAAAGTTAACAGTGGAACAGACAGGAAAATCTGTCTCGTTCTCAAACAGTCAGTCAAACTGGTGAGCGTCCGGTTATGAAACTCTAGAGGTGGCTCCCGCGCGCCAGATTAACTCACCATAAATGTAAAATCGATGTCGATCAAACATCGACCCATACGTTTCCACTCACCATGAAAGGTGACACTCCAGGCCGAAAACTCAATCACCTTATCCGTCCCAGTAGGCTCGACGTCCCTTTAGCTATGGGATTCAAACCTAGGGTACGTCATATTCGGAATATACCCAATCTACGAACCAAATCCTGCCGTCGTGTCCGACTTTTCAGGAACAATGGGAATAGGTACCACGAGTAGTCGAGCAATAAACACAGGCAACCTGCTCGATTGATTGCCCAAACTACTCGTGCCTGACAAACACGAACAGTTAATAGCATATGACCACAATTTAAACCAATTTATCAAAGTTGTCGAAAATCAAGTTTTATTGACATTTGAAATTTTTCCGTCATCACACGCTGCGTTGTTAAAACAATCATAACTTTCTTAAAACAGTAGATAAATATATGATTTTTACAGCGATAGAAAGCTAATACATCAAGATACAACTTTCGTGAAGACACTAAAAACTAACAAACAGGTTACGAAGGTGAAAAACAGTGTAAAACCGTGGAACAATGCTGCATAAAACTGGACAGTAATTTAACAGTGCGCAGATTTCGTATTTTAAACATAACTCCTAGTAGAGATTTAGATAATTGAGTAATTCCAGCGACTATATACACCTAAGACAAATCTCTACAACTTTCATGAAGACACTCAACACCAAAAGACGGTTTAAAATGGTCAAAATAGCTTATGAACAGGCTATTCGAAACCTGACAGCAACCATATTGTTCGTCAATAACCAACAACTAACAAAACCATCAATATAGGTCAAATACGAATCCTATAAACCATTTCATCACCAAATCCACTATAAATCAGCATATATCAGACGACACGAGACCCTTTATATCCACCATAATTCAGCTAATGCATAAAACGAAATATAACAAACCAAGCAATTCAACGAGCACATAAGCAAAACGTATTAAAACACCGAACGCTATAAGTACTAAAAATGGTTATGCCCTATATGAAAAATTCTCAAACCTCCGGTTTAGAAAATTTTACTCAGGTATATAATTTGACAATTGAGCTATCAGCGGAATAGTGTGGTTGTTGTGCGGAAGTCCTACACATGTCGGGAACTCGATTAAAACTTCGACCGACTCTAACGAAATCCGAAACACATTGAAGAACCATAAATTATAACCGTAAATAATATATAATTATAAGAATATATATAAACATGAATACTGTTAGTTCGATTACAACCCGTGCCGAAAATAAAGGCTGGCAATGATTGGTCGAGCCCCAATTAAGCATCGACAATCGGCTAGAATTGAAGGTTATTTAATTAAAAATATTATTAAAAATTAACTTAACTCCGAATAATAATTTCTTTTAAAAAAATTTCAGTCCCGTTTCTGCCTCAACCACTTAGGAAAAATAAAAAAAAATAGATTTTTGACCGGAAAATTCATTTCCGACGACCGACACAGCAACGGGTCCGCCGGTGGCGGCCGGTGATCCGGCGGCGGCGGCCGGTGATCAGAGCTGGAAAGAAAGAAGAAAACATAATTCCTACGACTAAGAGAGAGGATGGTATTTTAGAGAGAGGGAGATTCTTACCAAATGAGTTGTGCCGCGAAATTTGTGAAGGGAAAAAACCTTATATACGATGGGTTAATGGGCTGGGCTTTAAAACAGCCTGGGCTGAAATATTAAATCAAATGGACTTAAAAAAAACAAAGGTTAAATTGGCTTGAGATGTGATGGCTTGAGAAAAAAAAATAAAAGCCCAAGTACCAAGTAACACATAAATATCATTTAATACATAGAATTATATATATCACCTAATTGATATAATAAAATTAATACAAATTACATATATGACAATTAGATATATTATTAAAAATTATTATACACTATAATCTAATTTACCTTAACAAACTTGTTATATTAGTACGGGTCTTACATTTAGCATCATCCTCGCGTTGTTGATGATCTTCATGTTTTCTCCACCAACAACGAGACATCGGTTTTTCTCTCTTCATCTCTCCTTGCCTTATGATCGTCCAGCTCATTCTTCCCTCCTCTCCTTATGATACTTCTTTTAATAAAACAAGAGATCGCCCCACTGTCTCCGACATGGACCCGGTGAAATTGAATTCTCCGTGAAGATGCGGAGTACCAACGGCTAGACGGTAAGACCCCGTGCACCTTAACTATAGCTTCGCAGTGTGACTGTTGGATCTCCCTTCCCAGGAATGTGCTTTGCATTCACACCTAATTCCAGGAACTTCATCGCGTTGTGATCCTGAGTCTAATGCTCTTGGAGATCATTCGCATTTGCAAAGATTTTTAAGTTCAGAAAACTCAAACACCGGAGTCCCGTGATTTCTCACATAAAATCAATTATTTGTAGATGAGGAGACTCTAATGCTCTCGGAGATCATTCGCAGTTGCAAAGATTTTTAAGATCAAAAAACCGAAACACCGGAGTCCCGCGATTTCTCACATATAAAATCAGTTTTTTGTAGATGAGGAGACCGGTTATGTATAGGACATCCTCTAAAGTAATGCCTAGACAGAGATCTCCGAAGTGAAACATTCTTTCACTGTCAAAATTCTCGATCAATTTCAAAACCAAGTGTTAACATACTAGCAGAAGGAACGGAGAGAAACTTAAACAAAACAAAACAAAGCAGACGCATTAGTGCTTTGGGCCAATCAAGTTGGAATTCAGCATCCAATGATCTATAGATTAAGTTTCCCCGAAACTTTTGTCGCACCTTTTGTCGCGCTATTTTGTGTGTGTGTGTGGGGTGGGGGGGCGGGTGGACACATAAATAACAATCATAAACTTACAAAATAAAACAAACATAATAAATTAGGTACTACAAATCATATTTCAAAAAGCTTGAAAATATAAATGGATTGATTTTAATGTATTAGACTTTTCTTTCTAGTTAGGGTTTAGATCTCCAACTGTGCTAAGCAAAGCATCTCCCACTGTGCCACAAAACGCCACCGTTTCACAGGGAATGGATCCCCTTATGTGCACCTAAACACAAACACAACAAGTGTTGTTGTGCACCAAAACGGCGTCGTAACACCTTTTTTTCTTTTTGAAAAATTAGATTTTGTACCAGAAATAAAAAGGCGAAATTAGATTTTTAAAAAAAGGGATAAAAACAGAATATTGAACTGGCATAGCCATCTAATAGATTCTTTTTTTTGGGGGGGCAAAATTGGATTTTGTACAAGAAATAAAAAAAGGAAAATTAAATAAAAAGAAAAGAAAAGAACTGAACATTGAACTTTTATTTTTTTGGGTAAACTGAAATTTAATTTTGCTTCTATCTTTTTATTTAATTTTGCATTTTTTATTTCTTGTATAAAATTCAATTTTGAAATAAAAAAGGGGAATCAGACGACACCCTCATGATAAAATTAGTTAACCCTTACTAATTTAAACTAAACATGAAATCTACAATTATTAAAAAACAAATTGAAAATTGATTTTACTTTTTTTTTTATATGATTTTTTGTTTTTTTTTCCGTATTATTTAAAGATCAGTTAACCAAAAAATGAAAAAATAGTTCAACATTCAGTTTTTATTCTTTAAGCTAATTTCATTTTTTTTTAAATTCTGGTGAAAAAAAACCAATGAAAGGAAAAGAAAATGAAATGAAAGAAAGAAAACATGTATTGCGGCACCGTTTTGGTGTACAGCAAGCAATGCTATGTTTAGGTGCACAGTAGGATATCCACTCCCCGTTTCACACCAAATCACACACGACCTTTTTAATTTTTTTTTCTCCCCAAAAACTGGAACTACGGTGTCTTGAACTCCATCAAAAAAGCAAATAATTCAAACCATATATACATTTTGAGTTGCAATGAGGATTGAAGAAAAAAACATGGCAGAGGATACATAATAGTGTGTTTGTAAAAAAGAAAGTACCATTTTCCTCACCAGATCTCATTTTCTAAAAAACCAAGAATGTCTCATTAAAACATTTTACATGTAGATATGAAGATGAAGGGTACATGGTCTTTTCTAGGTAGTGTGTCATATCTCAATTACAACAAAACTCAAAAAGTAAACACATTAGATAAAAAGTCAATCATAATTTCATACTCAGTTTCATCAAAATTCCAAACCCCTGATTATAAAAGCCCTAATTAGAAATCCCAATTCAATTGGATAGCAAGAAATAAATTAGAAATCCCAAATCAATTGAAATCAAAATTCGACAAAAACGGGCCGTGATAATACTGGAGAAATTGAAGGAGTTGAAAAGGATAATTTGATGTCTATATTGATGGACACAATAATAAATCATATTATAAAAAATTTATACCTTCTTGATGCGGCTCCGGAGGGCATTTTTATACAAAGAAACGACGGTCGACAACAACTTCAACCAAAATATCCAGAGATATTTGAAGCGGGCTGACGAACCTGTTTTTGGAATTTTGGAGCGAGAGTGAAGAAAATGAAGATTTAATAGATATAGAAGAGTCGGCTATTTGAAGACGTTGAGGCTGCTGAATAAATATACAAGAGTGCAGGGTGAGATGTTTAAAGTGAAAATTGAGACTTTAAAGTCAAGATTTGACCACTGTGTTTCAAGAGTTGTGTACATGATGATATATAGAGTTGGTTCCTATACTACCGTCTTACCGTTAAAGCATTGTACGGCATTATCGCCATTTTGTTTAATATCGTCATTTTTATTAAAAAATTATCATATTTATTTTATGATTATGTCAAATTTTTTTATTTAATACTGTTCTTTTCCATTAAAAAATATTCTTATTCATAAAAAATATTACTTTTACATATATTTTACTATATTATATTTTCGACTAATTCTCATGTTTTATTTCAAAATCAAACTATTTTTTTGTAGTAGGTTTACCGCCATCGACTAGAGGTAACAAGGCAGTGTGGGTGATAGTAGATCGTTTAACCAAGTCGGCCCACTTTTTACCGGTCAAGATGACATTCAACATGGAACAATATGACCAAATCTACATTCGAGAAATCGTTAAGTTGCACGGAGTACCGGTCTCGATTGTGTCAAATAGAGATACGAGGTTCACTTCGAACTTTTGGAAGAGTTTGCAAAATGCTTTGGGCACTAAACTGAAGTTCAGCACAACTTATCACCCACAAACAGACGGTCAAACTGAAAGGACTAACCAAATCATGGAGGATATGTTGAGGACCTGCATACTCGACTTGGGAAGTCAGTGGGAAGCTTTACTACCGTTGGTGGAGTTCGCTTACAATAACAGTTATCAATCTACTATTGGTATGGCTCCCTACGAGGCTCTGTACGGGAGAAAGTGTAGATCTCCTCTTTATTGGGACGAAGTAGGTGAGAGAAAGATTTTGGGCCCCGAACTAGTACAAGAGACGGTTAAACACATTGCCACGATCCGAGATCGAATTAAAACTGCGCAGGATCGACAGAAATCTTATGCGGACCGTCGAAGAAAGGATCTAAATTTTGAAGTGGGCGATAAAGTGTTTTTGAAGGTAGCACCAATCCGAGGTGTAGTGAGATTTGGTCAGAAAGGGAAGTTGAAACCAAGATTCATAGGGCCGTTTGAAATTCTCAAGAGAATCGGAGAATTGGCCTACGAGCTTGCGCTACCACCAAGTTTATCGAGCATTCATAACGTCTTCCATGTGTCGATGTTAAGAAAGTATGTCTACGATCCGCACCACATTGTGAGCTACGAAGAGTTGGAGGTTAATAAGGATTTAACTTATGAAGAAGCACCGGAAGCGATTTTGGATCGCAAGATACATCGATTGAGGAACAAGGAAATAGCTTTGATCAAGGTGCAATGGAGACGTCATGGGATGAATGAGGCCACTTGGGAACAAGAGGAGGAGTTCAAGTCGAAGTACCCAAATTTCGGCATTTCGGGTAAGTGCGGAATTTTGAGGACAAAATTTTTCTAAGGAGGGTAGGTTGTAACACCCATGCATCAATTTCATATTTTCATATTTTTTTTTATCAATGTGCATTAGAAATATGATCTTAGTCC